>JAUZNJ010031293.1:0-14301 GCA_034780135.1 Jordanella pulchra | reverse complement strand
ATTGGCGCTTTGCCTGTTGCCACATTTGTCTTCTGTAAAGTGAAGCCAAACTTTCGACCGCTTTACCCGAAAGGGCGAGATTTTGTTTTGCTTTTCTAGACTTACGCCGGGTTACTTGCTTACTGAATGCCGTTTTGCATAACTTGCGTAAAAAACGTGACGCAAGTCGTGCTGCTCAGCACTAGGCTCTGATGCTGCCTGGAATTGATAAGAGAATCGTTAAGCAAGCTACCAAATGATGCCACGGAATCGGAGCACACGGAACCGATTCTGAACAGGAACCGGTTCTCGATTCTCATCCCTAGTTAAATTAGAAGTTGCAGCTTCAAGGAGATTAATTTCGCAACCTGAGACAATTTTATTCAAATTTCTGAGTTTCGTTATCAACTGATTATTCACACTCTTCAAATGTATTTCTCCTTTTTAGGTGAAAAACATCCAGCCTAACTCTGCTCCACCCAAAATGTTGAATGGAGGGCTTAGGTCTCCACCTGACTACAATAGATTACACCAGGTAGTTTTTCTAATGCAAAATAATATCTGTACGTTGTAACAAGCTGCTAATCAGATTCTATTTAACCTTTTTTACTTTTATTCCAGACTCCCTCCGAGAGATCTGGGACTCTTCCCACATTTGTCCCACCCCCCCCAGTCAGAGTTGCAACAACAGTTTAAACTTGAAAATAGATGCTTATATTTTGTATAACAGACTTAATCTTTCCATAGTGTTTAGGTCATGTGACTGACGGAAACCTGTCAAAACATTAATCTAAACTGGACAGATGATGCAGACTTGTTTTTAATCCAATTTTAATGTTTTTTAAATATATGTAATGAAGAGAATCATAGTTTTTTATTATCTCTTAAATAAAAAATCATTTAAACAATTGTGAATCTTTAAGTGAACATTGATGCGTAGGAGGAACGAGTCGACAGAACTGTTGCCCAGGATAGAACTGCTGACACAAGTTTTTTTGGGAAAGCCGATAGCAAAAACCAGCTGCAGAAACCTGAGGAATATGTTAACCGGACAGTGTTAGACTCAAAAGCAGGACTTCAACAAATTTGCAGTGTGCTGTTAAAATATTTCTAAAATTAGGCTTCTATTTATACAGTTCATTAGCAAAAAGACCTTGATTTGTGGCGAGTGGTCCTTTAAACTTGGTTTTGTACATTGCTTTTAAATTTTCTGTGGAGTAACGAATGCCTTTAAAAGTAACGGACTAAATATTTGAGATGAGACTTGTATTAACAAATCAAGTTTTGCAGGACTTGGTCCTTGTGTCTCTACTACATCTTTCTTAAACTTAAATATTTTTGTCATGATCATGAAAACCACAACCAGGAATTTATCCAGGACAGGTGCTACTTAATTCACCCTTATTCAGATTTCTAATCCAAGAAATATTTGTGAAATTTAAGAGATCTCCAAAGCTAAAATCTGCCACTGGTATAAGTAATTTGGAAATTTCACAAATATTTCTTGGATTTTTACTACTTATCATTTAAGCGTATTAATTTCCATATGGAGAAATCGAATATCCTGAAAAGTTTCCACAAGTCCCTTCAGCTGTTCCTGTATGCAGGGCTCACTACAGCAAGTTATTATATCTTGCACACAGATTTGCCAAAGGTCTGATGCCCTTCCCAGAGAACCTAGGATTTAAATGTGGGCCCTCCATATAAAATACGTCTCTTTTCCAGAAAAGTCACAGCTTTACTCACTGCGACTCAGCATTATTTCAGTGCTCCCAAGCATCAGAACTGAAGAAGCCTCTTGGATGAGAAGAGAAACGTCTTCACGGAAACTTTACATCCAGTTGCCTAAACTGAACCTTCCAAGCTCCCTGGCCCCAAGTATTGTGTTTCCTGTTCATGTTCTACCCCTGTCCTACATGTTTTAGGTTGCTCCTTGCTGCCACACACCTTAACCAGATGTGCTGGAACAAATGAATCTCAAACATGCAGGGTAGTGGTCCTTGACAAATTGGGCAGGGAGCTACTTCTGTAATATTTTGCAGTGGTGAACAAGATTGACTCTTGATTTCCAGCAGATGTGAGTGTGCCTTGTGAAGAACTAACTGATTGCATCATGTACTCTCAGTTCTCTTTAAATTTTGCTTTATAAAATGCAGCACATTAATTTATAGTGTAGCATGTTATTGGTGGAACTGGGTCAGTTTCGGCCTTTGTTAATCTATAACCCTTTTATAAACCCACAAGTTGCTGTTTTGTATCATTTTTAATTTTATACCAGTAAACAATGTGCACAATGTATCCACTAATAAAAAGCTCAATAAAAAAGCCATTTTCATCATATCACAACAATCCAACATTTGTAATCATTGCTTTTCGGGTTTGGCTGCCAGTTTTACTTAGCAGCAAGTCACACATTTCTCTTACTCTCTTAACAGAAAAAGATACCTGTAAACTCCTATGAGATTTTCTACTGAAGTTCAATATTTCAGTCTTTGCAATTTGTTCGCATTAAAATAGGAGGGTGGATTATCTTACATTTTTTCCTGAATGATGAAACATACAGGGCTGCTGGTCATCATAGATTTGTGCAGCAGGTGGTGCTGCTGAGAAGGGAATGATTATGCCATCATATGAATGGCAAGTCCAGGTGGAGTTGAGCATAGAGCCAATTAGAAGTGGAACTCAAGTCAAACTCTGTCCTCCAAACCCACTATTCTGCATGTTTTAGGAATGTTCCTGCCTCAAAGAAGTAATCTGTCTGCTTTACTACAGGTTATTCTATTTATATGCCAAAAAAAAACCTCAAATGTAGAATATTTGTTATACTCTGTTTAAAAGCTGCTGTATGTTAGCTTGGCAAGTCGGTTTTGTAATTTCAAACAGTCCTAACCATATAACATTCTCTTTAATTTCATGATTAATACATTTAAGGAGAAAAAAAAGAGCTCATTCAGAGCCCTTCTCATACACCTTCTTTTTCTTGCAAGGGTACACAAGAATCTGACTTGCATCTATCTTTGTTCATGTGGATATAGTTAATGATTTTTCCATTGTTTATATTGTTTTCAGTCTGTTACACGATAGATAAAAAGTTACATAAGCACCAACCTTTACTGATTGCCTGCAAGTGAGTCCCTGGTTGTTGATGTCATACAATAAGTGGAGAGCACATTCTTGTGGGATTTTTCTGGTTTTAACAAAGAGCCTAAATGAAAAATATTAAGCAACTTTCACACACATTTTAACATGACAAAGTCAGATTTTCTGATGATTACCTTCTGAGAAAATGGTTATCTCAGTATGAATTACATGAGTACATTTAAAATGTATCCTAATGCACTGGCAGTCAATTAGCTTTACTTTAATTCAACATCTTCTGTATGATTAAATTTGACCACTTTTCTAAAAAGATCTAAAGATGGATCAAACTGTTTAGGTTAGCAAGGGGCCAGGGATGAAAACCTTTTGCAGAAACAGACTCATAGAAGAGGAGCAGTTCCTCATACTGGTGCTGACTTTGAGAGAATAGACAAAACAGTAAAGCAAAGAAAAATGTTAGCATCTTTACCAGTTGAGGAGATGGATTCAGTTTTATGTAACATGGGTGAAGTTAACAGTACATTGTAAAAATGGCTTGCTGTCATACAATGCAATGTGACTGATGTACCACTCATTTCTTGTTGAACTTTGATGGGTTGGCCTCAGTGTCTGAAATAAGTGTTGACTTGTCCATGACTTTCTGGTAAGATAAAGACAAGTATGACTTAATTCCCCTAAACTGAGGGGAAATAAATATTCATTACCAACAATAAAATGTGTGAATGCCCATCTATATTATTAAATCATGTTAAGCATTACAGCACCCCTCCAAAACCAAAGTGTACAAGACAAGTAGTGATGGTTAGTAAAATGAGGAAAAACAATTATAATAAACCACATCATGATTGGACAGCTTTCATGTTAAACTGAATTTCAACCTAGCGTTAAAGTTTTTTAGGATATGGAAGCCTAGTAGCAATATTTGTTTAAATGCAGTGAATGTATCATCACTTTTAAAGCACCTGTAAAGTATCTGTAAAACACTATGTATGTATATCAACGCATACACACCGACGTTCAGATTATACTTTTCAGCGAACAAACCTGTATAAAAATCAGAAACTTTACAACATTTGTTTAGTTAGATCGAACATAAAAGGATGCAGATGATGTCTGACTATGCATTGTTTAGCAATGTGGTCTCTTTTTATATCTAGTTTTGGGTGTTTACTATGCAATTTAATATTTATATTCTTGGGTAATTAGAATTGTTATCCCTAAATGGGATTTCTATTACACTATAAATATTGCATAGGGTTTGGAAAGCACCCGCAAAATTAAGTAAAGCACTGTCTACTGAACCATCTATATCATCCTCTATAAGGCTTGATTTTGCAAGAGCTGTTTAATTCTTTTTCAGTCATTTAAAGCTAGTAAGCACTAAAATCAAAATCAGTTCTCAGACAATTTCCAATTAGTTGTAAAGATAATGATGCAAGGTCATAACTCTGCCATTTTTAGCACATTGCAATTGAAAATCCACACATGCTGTTGATCTATTGATCTTCAACGTACAAGTATCTTCAAAGATCAAGCAAGTTTGTTCTGACTATAAATGATATTACTTTTCAAACCTTGTAGCAATAGGCTGTATCAGGACATCTGTTAGAACAAAGGAAACACCCTTAATTGCTAAATATGAACACTTTGTCATCAAATTAGATCTGCACCAGGTCTTTACACCGTCGGAGGAAAAGTCTGACATTAGTTTTTATTTTACTTCACAGCTTTGTTGCTAAATGGTCAGTTTTACTTTGGCTATTTGGCAATTTCTAGTAAATTCTTGTGAAGCTGCGCTAGATGAAGAGCTGTTGCACATGATTATATTTTGATTTACAGCTCAACAAGATGTTATTTATGCTAAAGCAATACAAGTAGATGTTTAGCTACTAATTAGAATAGAATAGAATGGAATTCAACTTTATTGTTATTGCACTGTTGCAAGTACAAGCAATGAAATGTAGTAGTTATTCCACCTTGTTATGGTCTGTGCAGTTGATTTACAGCGTCATAAAAAGTGTCATGTTTAAACACTTCTTGAAAACAGTATGTCTATTATTTTTCTCAGCTTGTTGGTCATGCATCTGTTCTAAGCGTGCATGTGTGCCTGTGACCACACCTCAGCTACACTAAAAGAAACTGTGCACTTCAGCATATTCCTTTGACCACAGCAGTACTGCAAGCATTTGCACATCCACAGTTCCAGAATAACTGATAGAACAACAGACAAGGACTGTAGAGCAGTGGCCTCGTATCCCAGAGCTTCCCCCTTCCCCCTGCACCATCACCCCTCCCCTCTTCCCCTGACCCCTCAAAAAGACTCCCATTTAGTTCAATGGGAATATGTCACGTGGCTTGCGGCCCACCAGCTCAAGTGCATTTGTTCTGTGCTGATTGTTTTAAAGGATTTTGCCTCCATCAACAGAAAGTTGGGGGGGATAACCTTTTGGAATTCAGCCTAGAGCTTCCTCTTTGACGTTTTGCTCAGTCCTGGCTTGCACTCTCTCTCACTGTATCCCTGAGGAAGGGCTAATACTTAAGAGGGTTCATATATCCTGAGGAATTCAGGTAGGTTGATGTAAAGTAGTTGATATGTTTATTTGGGTTGTGGTGGATTCCAGTTTGTTAGTATGAGAGATAATAGCCACCCTGTGATGGTTGTTTTTTTTACACATGGAACCTGTCTTAACATTGTTATTGGATTTTTATTTCAGTTTTTCTTTTTGTATCAGTATGAAAAGTTTCTATGTGCTTACTGTCAACTCATAGGCTATTGTTTTAATCATTTGGTGGGTCCACTAACCTTAATGAAATTTCAAGGTGTAACTCTAATAGGTGAAAATGAAATTAAATCCCTTTTTAATTAGGAACTTCATAGACTATGCAGTAATTCCTCCAGACTGTTTGCTAAGGCTGCCTTAATGTTAGGGGTGGAAAAGTGGAATGCATTCTAATCTGCTGCAATAAAGGGTGGTTATCTTTTTCTAAGGAGAAGCATAAAAATATTGCAACTGGCATTCAATTCAGCATTTAACAAAGTGATTCCTGCATTAGCTATATGTTTGGATTAATATTCAATGCATACAAGCAGTTGTTTCTTTTACAGAAAATGAATTGAATCATTTATAGTTGGGACCTTGTTTTCTAAACCTTAAATCATCACTCAAGTCGAACCCCTATCCAATTCCAAGTAAAGACAACTGCTCAAAGTTGAAACCTCCAAGTTGAAGTAAATAGTTCAGTGTTAAATCCCAAGTCCTACGCTTTCATCTGTTTTTTTTTCTTTACCTCTCAATAATCTTAATAATAGGTTACTTAAAAGCAGAGCAGGGCCTTGCTGCTCTTCTGCAATGAGTCAAATCCCTGGTGGAACATAAAATCCCCAAGTCGAGTTCAAAGTCAAGACGATTAAATCCTGAGTTAATACCCAAGTGCTACACTTTAAATTTTTATGCTTACGTGTTCGTGGGTCAAAACAGAAAGATGATGACAAACGGATTTGATATTAAGATTTTTTTTAAATTATAAGCAACGATATGGATTCATCTGGTTACTTCATTATTTGTTTATGAGGATTATTTTTTCTTAGATTACACAAAATATCTATCTTATGCACCTTGAGTAGCTTTATTGGAAAATACTTTTGAGTTATAATGAACAAACCTAAGCATCTGTTGCTTTTAGATTTATCAATGTTTTTTTTTAATCAAGACTGTACTTAACTTTCATATACAGGGACTCATATAGCTAAGACTCAATCAGATGCAGTTAAACAAGACCCATTTCATTGCAAAGACAACTATTATTATGTTTCAATCTGATAATCTGGTAGTACAAAGTCTTGTACCACTAATAGTAGCCCGTACAACCTGACTCCAAACTAGTAAATATAATAGGTGATTCATAGAATATAAAAGCAGTTTAAAAAAGCCAACCTCTTTGTCGCGTAAGATGTGATCTGATTTCAGTTTGAATTTTTACATATTGTATCCCAAATGCTTCAAAGCTGAGTAGAAATATGAGAAGACAGCATCACAACTTTAAAAGCAGGAACTGATTACAGATCAATAAATTCAATTCTATTCAGCTTATTTATATAGCACCAATTCACAACATATGTCATCTCAAGGCACTTAGAGATCACACAGTTAGATTGGTTCAAAGGAGGAAAAACTCCCTTTTAACAAGAGGAAACCTTCAGCAGAATCAGGCTTAGATTGAGCGACCATCTGCCGAGACCGACTGGGGTTCAAGGAGCTAGACGACACACAAAAAGAAGCAGAGATGCAAAAGATAACTGTTAACCAGCTGCAGAAGTGGCCCCATCCAGGAAAGACAGCCAGGCAGATGAGCTCCGAGCCAGGATGAAAGAGAGCACATAGAGTTAATCACAGTAAGAGAAACAGGACAACACTGAAAAACAGGCCAAACTCCGACATCTACAAACAAAGGTTTTGATGGCAGCAACACAGCTGATATTTCTCTCCAGGATGGAGTCAAAGCCAAAAAAGAGAAAAAGCAGAGACAACATAAACTTAGAGGTTGAACTCACAAATACTGCAGAATGGGAAAAGAGAGATAGGATGTAGCAGTAGGCTGAAAAGTGATCTCTATGTCCTCTGGCAGTCTAAACCTTATCTAACCCTATAGCAGCATTACTAGAGAGATAGCTCAGGATAACCTAAGTCACTCTAACTATAAGCTTTATAAAACAAAAAAGCTTAAAAACCATAAAATACACAATAAAAAGCAAAAGACAGCGAAAAGGCTTACCGACTGATTATACTTCCTGGAGTTAAAATACAAATTAGAAAGACAAGGTTTTAAAAGAGGTCTAAATTTGAAGAGTTTCAGTGAGTTAGAGAAGACTTCATAAAAACGGGGCACCACTCCACAGTTTACGAGCTGCAGTTAAAAAGCCTCCATCTCTCCTAGTTACAAATGGAGTTTTGGGACCACCTTGAGTGTTTGACCTTCAAATGTTAGACTTAGTTGGAAATTTGAGATGTTAAAAATAACCTTAATTTCCTTTAAAAAGGACTGTCATATAACTCAAATTAGCCAATAGTGCTGTTACATCTTAACAGCTGGTGAGTTTTCCCAAACACTATGCTTTCTGGTTTTATTTTTATTCAGGCAGAGGAAGTTTACCATCATCCATGTTTTAATATATTTTAACAATTCCTTTAGAGTCAAGTTACAAGTCTGTTAGGATTCATCAGCAGGATTCTGAAGTCGTCAACTTTGTAAGATGTGTCTGACTTAAGTCCACAAATTAGAGATCAGGAACCATTTTACCATTAACTTCCATAATTTTCCCTTTTTTTGCAGTGCATAAAGCCTTTGCCGGCGTCTTAGTGCCACTCATGATGTACAGTTTCATGGGAGGGGGCCTGTTTTGTGCCATTGTGGGGAACATCTTACTGGTGGTCTCCACAGCAACAGACTACTGGATGCAGTACCGCCTGTCAGGCAGCTTTGCCCATCAGGGCCTGTGGAGGTACTGCATGTCTGGCAAATGCTACATGCAGACCGACAGCATTGGTGAGTTCACAGTTCTAATTGAATTCCCCAAAATGCTTTGATTTATTTCCCTTATTTTATCGTGTGATAAAAAAAAAAAACACTTTACATCTTTCCTTTGGATGAAAAAAAAGTTATTCAGTTTGTGATTAAAATATGGCTTAGTAAAAAAGGCATAAGAGAGCTTTCCTGTTAACAAGCTTATACAAGTTTGACAAAAAAAAAAACAGCTTTCAATATTTTTTAAATCAGTCATTAGGCTAAGCTGCGCTTTCTTTGATTGTCTTCTGTTTTCTACCTTTGGACTGAGTTCAAAGAGAAAATTTTTTGACATTAATAATGTCAATGAGGTAGACAATGATTAAAGCTTATATATAGAAAAAAACATCCAATTAAAACTACCAGTAAAACAGTTAAAGGGATCTGTCATATAAACCAAAACTACAGCTTTTATAACCTAACCATAAGTAAATAGATATTTCCTTTCTTAATTATAGATTTTTTTTTAAAAAGATATTGGTTCAGAACAGTAGAGTTGATTTTTGTATAAATACACATGACAGACGCCCATGATTTTTTTAATTTTTCCTCAGTGGAATTAGGTGAAAAATAAAACTACAATTGGAAATAAAAATGTAAGAATTTCCTGTTAAATCTCCAGCTTATACGAAGCACTGTCTGGTTAATCAAATATGGGTCCTTTTTGAACAAAGCTTATGTGGATCATTTCTTAAACTTGTCCTCTCCTCCTTAGCCTACTGGAATGCAACTCGAGCTTTTATGATCCTGTCTGCCATGACCTGCTTTGCTGGCATCATCGCAGGAATCCTCTCCTTTGCTCATTTCTCTGCTTTTGAGAGGTTCAACCGCTCATTTGCAGCAGGAATCATGTTCTTTGTTTCCAGTAAGTCACTGACTCATGAAGCCATCAAAGTATAAACAATAACCCTGCGTTTATCAGAGGATTTGGTTAGAATGCAAAAGACCTTTAATATTTTCTGTTTGTCCAGCAGTTGCCAAGTAACATCCAAATGAAGACACCCATGTAGTTTTTGATAAGCCTGTTATCATGAGTCACTCTTTCTCTTCACAACAGCTCTCTTTGTTCTGCTTGCAATGGCCATTTACACGGGGGTCACGGTGAACTTTCTTGGAAAACGTTTTGGTGACTGGCGTTTCTCTTGGTCATACATACTAGGCTGGGTGGCACTGCTCATGACCTTCTTTGCAGGTTTGTTAACACTTTCAAACAGCCAGTTTTTTATGAAATATCTTGGTGATTATAAAAACAAATGTATAGCTTTCAAAAACCGATTTATTATTTCACACAAACAACAATATTGTTCTATTAATGACAAGTTTATTATAAATTTTCACTTCAGTGAACAAGGTCAGTTTTTATAAAAATAATTTCCCAGTCTGTAAAATTTACATTCAGCAGTTTCATATATCATAATAGATAAGTCATGTAATACTGTTGAATCAAGCATGCACCAACCAAACACTACATTTGACTACTTACACAAAAGAGAACAATACTTACATTTCTTTAAAATATTTCTAGATTTTTATAATATTTTTTCTTTTCACAATAACACATCATGTCAATAGCTTAAAGAACCAGTCTTTCAGGCAAAGCGGGAATAGTGAGGAGTGGTGGGAAAAGTGCTGACTGACAATGCTGTGTCCAAGTTTTTCCAGTAAGCATCCAACTCCAGAAAAACAGCAAGAGCAATCATTTCTATTACACCCTAATTTTAAGGTAATGAGAAACAAAAAGAGACACAAGTTAACCAATTTAACAGAAAATAACTTATATTAACCTAAACTGAAGTAACCAAAGAAGTAAGTAATGTAGAAATGTGTAAATCAGATTTGTGAGGTACACATATTTATGAAAACATGAATGTTTACAAATACAAACAGATATATAAAAAAAAATCCAACCTAAGGTAAACTAAATCAAACCTTCAAAAAGAAAAAAAGAAAAATCACTGCTCTTCCTGGAGGACCTAAGACAATTGAGGATGTCTGGTCCCACTGTATTTTATAAACTGAGACAACTGGGCCAAAGTGTTTCCAGAGAGCAAACCTTTGCTTTGTTGCTACTATTAAATTCAACAAGTGAGGTACTGCAAAATAGGAAACACTGTGCTTTTAAGAAAACTCTAATTTTATTGGATGGCATATAAGCATCGGTAAATTAGATGTGTAGTGCATGCTTGTTTATTTCTCCTTCATGCAAGTGAAGTGTGGAGATATAACAAATCTAACCAAATCAAAAGTAAATTGAACAACACCACACCCACAAAACTTTGTTCTCTCTGCTAGTCTAGTGAAAGAGCAGGCACAGTTGTCTGGAGCAGCTGTGTCTTTATAGTATGAGATCACAAGGCTCAGGTGGTCCTTTACAGGGTAACAAGTTCTAAAAATAAAATAAAATAAAATAACTTTTGGACAACTAGAATGATTTGAGGGACAATGTGGGGCAGACACTGCTTTTTCAGCTCTGCGTTTCTTTAGTCACTCACTTTTACAGCGCTCCTTCACATCTCGCTACCACATGTAAAAATCACCTCGGCAAAGTCCACAAAAAAAGCTCTCTGAGAATCAACAGTCACTGGACTTTTTTAATTTGACATTTTTCTATTTATTTTAATGAATGAAACATTCTTACTCTCCCATACAAATTGGCACATCTTGTCACCTAAGCTGCTGGTTAGGGCTTGAATCCAGACCTCTCCCACCTCACTGGAATGTGAAAATAATGGGTATTGAACACATACATACAGTTAGTCATAGTGAAATAAACACTTATTTTTATGCTGTTTTTAAGAAAAACATTTCTTATCTTTGTTTGTTGAGTGTTGCGCAAAATACTCAGTAAAGTAACTCATTTTGTCTTTACATTTCATGTTTATTGTTTTTTACAGGTATATTCTACATGTGTGCCTACAGAATGCATGAGTGCAGAAGAGTGGCGGGCCCGCGTTAATGCAAACAAGACATTACATGTCAGAGCGAAAAAAAAGAAAACACTGACGTAACAATGGACAACCTTTGAACACTAATAAAATGTGGAAGTTTGCATATTTATTGGAAATATGTTGTGTTTTGTTAAACACCGGTCAAGAAGAGTTTGTAATAAAAAGCACAATATATTCAAATATTTAGATAAATATAAGCTCCTACGCCTCTTTTTTGGGCTTATGTTGGTAAGTTTTACTCTTTAGTTAAAAAACTTACGGAGAATTTTACAACTGAAGATCAAAGGCTGGTATTTTATATTCTAAGAAGCAGAGTGTAGTTCCTCCATTCAGGGCTCTGGCCCTGAATAAAGGCAAATAAATGAGAAAACATTTTTGGGCAGAATACAAAGGATGAACTGAGCACAATTCCCTAAGGTCATTCCAACTCTCCTGCTGTGCTGCATCCTGGATTTCTGGACAGGTAGCAGTAAATAGGAATGAAAAAGTTATGAGGTGCAGCACACAGAGATCCTGCAAACATACTAGAAGGGGACAGTGTGAGCTGGACAGGATTCAGGGGTTGTGGATGATTAAACTTATGCTACAGTGTACCATTAAAATCAACCAGAAAACAACACTGATAATTATTAGGCATACAGGGAGATACACAGGTGCTGATGACAGCAACAACCTGGTGAAGATTGCAGAGAAAAAGGCAAAGAAGACAATGAAGCAAATAATATTAAGCAGATTCCACTTCATTTCAGACGCTGCCTTATCCATCTAAAGAAGAAAGACCATCAAAAGAACAGATTAAACAAGATAAGATTCAGTAGAAGTAGACTACAGAAGTGGTTTACAGTGGATCTTGACACTAAAAGCATGGAGAGCCACAGGTTAGGAAAGCCAATCAGGAAGGAAATGATGCAAACAATGAATAACAACATCACTTATCGTCATCAACTCAGCTATGGTTCTGAAGAATAATAGCGAAACAGGAGAACAAAGATGATGTAAAGACAAGTCGTAACTATTTCATTGGAATGTAGAAAATTATTTGCTCATTCTTGATCCCAAAAAAAAATCATGAAATCTAAAGACTCATTAAGCATCATGTTGCTTATATCAGTGTTAAGCACCACAAAGAAATGCCTAAATTCTTGAATAAAAAGATAATGTATTGAGGTGTAATTTCTTTCTTGAAATGACATAAAATGAATTTCAGCTATCATTTTAATAGATTTAACCATGGTAAATAAAAAAGTGTAAATGCTTACCTGCTTCTAAATGATCAGCATATTACTCGTTCTATCATGCAAATCTAAGCCGTAAAAAAACCCCAACCTAAAATGTTCCATTGCATTTAAAATCTCTCTGTCTGTTTTTTTTTTTTTTTTTAATCAACCTCTCCACTCATTACTTGCCGATTTAATGGGTCCTCATAGTTATGTACTCTTTAGTTCCCTCTGGTTACAAATGTCTCCCGATCAAAATATAGCCTTGTTTGCTTATTATATTTTATTTCTTTGCTTTAATACCTTATTTTTGCTCTATTTGTTACTAAACGTTTGCAACTTTTTGTGTATTAACCATAGCAAGACGATGTGACTGGTGGTACAATGAAAAATATTTTATGACCCCGGGAGACACAATGGAAAGTTAGTGAATCAGCAAAGCAGAGCAGGGGTGCAAAAAGAAAGAAAAAAAGTTCAAATTAAGTGTGAAAAAGAGCAAAAAAATAAACATAATATTAACCCTATTGGATGCTAAGGAGGATGAGACACGGGTAACGTTTGGATTACAAATTTTGTTTAAAGTATTTGCTTAAGAACTAAATAATTGATAGAAGTTGAAACTAACATTAGAAATCGGTAAAACATTATTATGTTGGAATGTCATTATATTAATTTAAGTAACTTGCACAAACAATAACAAACAAGCAAAGTCAATTGTAATAACAATTAGATAATAAAAATAAACAAACATGACCTGGAAAATGAACACTGAAAGTCATCTAATTAGAAACATAACAATGTCCAACCATAAAAACTACAGCAATTAAATGGTTGAAACCAAAAGTGTACCTAATGGTTAACAGCTTCTCCTAAAGAAGAAATGACATGTTTTTAAGCTTTAATAACTACTGATTTCTAAGAGTAAAAGAAAAACATAATATAAGTGAGATTTGGACTCACTGTATACAATTATTTTCACCAACACAAGTGGAAGAACATACTTTGTTCACTATGATATAAAAAATTCACATGAGTAAGGTCTTTATTAATGTGTAGTTCAACAAAAAGTATCAATTATATTACATCAAACCAGCTACAGGCCATAAATGAGGATACATTTATATTTTTTTTCTCTGTATATATTATATTTTAGGTTAAATACAGTAGTTAATCTTTTTCATTTTTACAGGTATATTCTTTAACTGTGCTTAACAGAAGATTTGACTAGCTCATATAAATAGACAGGATACAACACGTTCAAACCTGAGAGATCCTGTATGAACCAGATAGCTTCCTGTTGACAATTAAAACACATCTTGTCAGAGTGAATGAACATAAGCTTTAAATTATTTATCTGGATTTGTGTTTATTTTACTTTTACGACAAGGATTTCTTAAAACAGATTTTTTGCTTGTGAGGTGAAAGACAGAGGATGAAAAATAGAATATGATGGGATCGATACACGTGTTTAATGTGCTCAGAAGTAAAGTGTAGTA
>JAUZNJ010031292.1:0-14301 GCA_034780135.1 Jordanella pulchra | reverse complement strand
TCCATCCATCCATCCATCCATCCATCCATCCATCCAACCATCCATCCATCCATCATCTCCTGCTTAATCCGTCAGGGTCGTCGTCTAAGAGCGGGAGGACATCCTGGATAGGTTGCCAGTCCATCACATGTACTGTATAAACCATATTGGCCAAAAACTTAATACACAAGATGCCACCTGTATCTTGTGCAGTTTGGTGTGATGATAAAAACGATGACCCAAGTATTCGTTTTTACCGCTTACCAAAAGAGAATGAAAAGAGACTGAAGGCCAGAGATCAACAATCAGAAGGGCTGATTGGACGCCAACTGCAAGTAGACCTCTGTGCAGTGTGTATATGTCAGGTGAGTTTTAGAACCAGTCAAGATAGCTAGCTTAGGCTGTTGCCAACTGGATTTAATGTCCTGTTCATTTTTTTTCTATTTGGTATTAAGATCTGAAGATTTTGCTAAAGACATTACAGTTGTGTTTTCCTGTTTACATAAAGTAAGGATAAAGATCAGCAAAATGTGACTTGCCTTTGCGTTACGTACGAATATCTTCTGGTTTTTCGTAGGCCATATTTTTAGAGTCAATAACTCGGCCAGCAGTGAAATATTAATCAGCATCTGAGCTTTTAAAAGCTTTCAGACTTTCTCTGCTATATGATAACAAGTTTTATTTATGTATCAGTGGTGAAAGGAATAATATGGAGGTCTGTCAATTGAAGAAGGGTGTTGAAAATGGTCTGGAGGGACTTTGTCTGGATTGCATCCACTAACACTGATTTTGTCTGTATCTTTTAAGATCACTGGGGTTTAAATAAGAATGATCTTTTCTGGTCAGAGGGGAAGTGCCTCAGAGCTAAACTAAGCATGCGGTACTCAATATGGCAGTAAGGTAAAAATTGTGATCAAGAATTCACATAGGAAATTCATTTATATTACACTCTCTGTGACCTAGAAGCAACTTTTTGAGATTATATAAGGCAAAATAGCTTTGTAAAATAAAAAATAAAAAATCTCCTCAGTTTATCAAGATTTCACTTAACACAAAAAGGGGTCATGTTTATTTCTGATATTTTTCACCCCTTTTCCTCCCTTGTCTCCCAGAGAAAGCACACAGATTATTTTTTTTTATCTACCAGTGGGTTTTACCATTCGTTGGACGTTTAACAAATTCATTGATATAAAAACGTTCCCTTAAAGTACACTTCTTTATGAGCAGAATAACCAGCTGAGTAAAGACTGAATTACCATTAGCCCATTGAAGCAGCTTCCTTTGAATTTACCTCATGAAATATTATTTGCTTTTTAAAGAATTATCTATTATATGATTTGCTTTTTTTAAGAATGAAAATGCATCATTTTTGTATTTCTAACTTCCCCACTACCAAGACCACATATTCCTGTCAATCTTCAGATCAAAGTCTGCCAAGGACTTCTCACAATGGTGTTGCCTGATCGCCTTTTTTTCCTTGAAAACAAACTTGAATCCAACTCAACTGTGTGAACTAATCACTTGGTGCAAAATGTAGAGGAGAATTTAATTCCTGGAATGGCATGAGTAGGGCAACAAGACAATTGTGTAATTAACCGCTGCTGCTCCGTCTACTCTGTTTGTAAGCCAATAGTCTTCAAAGATGGGTGGTCTGTCTGGGGCTGAAATTTGGATGTATGTGTAGGGGTGTGTGAGCTCCCTTTGTGTCAGGGGAGAGGGGCCTTTGTTCTCTTAACCAGGGAGGTTGGTCCAACAGATTAAGCCTTTAGAAGTGCAACCGACCACCATGAGGGCATGCCACAAGGGAGAATGTTTTTGCCGTGTGTTTAATAGCTTTTACACATACATACTGTATACTTGTGCACTTGCACATTTTTTTTCTGTAGAGCTTGAGTCACAGATTTAATAATATGTTAAAAATACAGATAGGCAAATTACTTGCTTAGGAGAGGGAAGGAATAAAAAAAGTCAGAGTGAACATTTGTAGCCATTTGCATGGGAATTAGCATGAGTTAGTGAGAATTTGATGCAGGTCAGCAGGTCAATAGTTCTCATCCATCTGTCCTTCTGATGGCATGCCTCCCAGGTCAGTTTGATTCGTCTGTGAGTGCTAATCTCACCCCAGTGCTCAGTGAGCCTCTACAGCATCCTCTGATCTGCTCCTTCAAACCCCTCTTCTTACCACGCACAACAAAAACGACTTGAGCTATGGGAGGAAGAAAGTCACACACATCAACACTCAAGCTCACAGTGCTTTTAGGGGAAGAGTTCTATATTTTAACCATAATGTTAATTTGGATTAATTTAGAACAAAGCCGCTCCAAAGCTCTGCGGGGTCACAGAGGGAAGTTGATTTGGGATCCTTGCAGCTACAATCATTCAAGAAATATAAATGTATAAATCAATGCATTACACATCTAGAAAACCAAAACATGTTTTGTTTTTGCTTCTGCAGTTCATGTGAGTTTACTGTGTAGAAAGATTTTCCTTACCTTTTAAAATGTTACAATTTAAAAAAATAGCTATTTTTGTATCGTATGACTAAAGCCTGTTATTTTCACTCCTAATCTATTATGCCTCATTCTTATAAAATTAAAAGTGTCTGGTTTAAGAGGTGAAATAGCTATTTTTCCAAAAAGAAAGGCAAGATCTTGAAATGAATCATTTATTAATGATTTTGTTTTGTTTGCAATATCAATCTCTTGACTCGTGTCTGTCTCTGTGGTGATAGACAAATAATAGATTGTTTTCTTCACAAAGACAACCTTTATCAAATTGGAATATGTTAGGTGATTTATGACCATTTCTAAGTGATGCAGAAAAAAGTAACAGCTATCATCTTTATGACAAAATCATTTCTGTAAAAAAAATATAGATGAGCTCTTTATAAAAAAGATGTACACACTTCAAACGTCTTTTGGTTCATGATACTTTTTACCTCTAATTTATAAACAATTCAAACTTTGGATTTAATGGAAGCAACAACCGGAAGATGACAATGAGGGCACAATGCAGTTTATGCCAAAGCTACAAGTCAGTAGTCAGAACCCCCAATAAGAGTCCACAAGTTGCCGGTAATTAAAAATTTCAGCAAGTAGGAACAGAATCTAGACAGATTCACCTATAGAGCTAGTTTCTCATTACCTTTTGTAACATAGAAAGTATTTAAGCCCAGTGCTTCTGTCCTCTTGTGTGTCTGATTCTGTCTCCTTGAACCCCCAGTCAGCCTCTGCAGAAGGCTGAGCCTGGTTCTGCTGGACTCTTCTTCCTGCTGAAAAGAAGCTTTTCCTCTCCACTGTTGCTGCATGCGGAGGCAAGGCAACAGCTCTACCAGCTGCGCCACCGTACATTGTGAGCTGTTGCCCTGCAGCAAGAAGGTCGTGGGTTCAATTCCCGGTCTGGGGTCTTTCTGCATGGAGTTTGCATGTTCTCCCTGTGCATATGTGGGTTCTCTCCGGGTTCTCCGGCTTCCTCCCACAGTCTAAAAACATGACTGTTATGTCAATTGGTCTCCCTAAATTCTCCCTAGGTGTGTGTGCATGGTTGTTTGTCCTGCGTGTCTCTATGTTGCCCTGCGACAGACTGGCGACCTGTCCAGGGTGTACCCCGCCTCTCGCCTGAAACGCAGCTGGAGATAGGCACCAGCAACACTCCTGACCCCATTAGGGACAAGGGTGTAAAGATGATGGATGGATGTTG
The DNA here is from genome assembly GCA_034780135.1 of Jordanella pulchra. Lineage (NCBI taxonomy): Eukaryota > Metazoa > Chordata > Actinopteri > Cyprinodontiformes > Cyprinodontidae > Jordanella > Jordanella pulchra. The sequence goes on along the minus strand of JAUZNJ010031292.1, from coordinate 10,623 downwards.
CTGCATGCATGCTTGGTGTTGCCACATGCTTATCCAAGAGGAGCAAGACCTGCAAAGTCAATGACTCAATGCAGAAAGCTGGTTTTCCTCAGATAGAAAACTTTTAACCAATCTTTTTGAACTGTTTCTGTAAGCTGGCTTGAGATGAGATGTGTTGTAACTGGCACTCTATAAATGAATCGAATAGAAGTGGAATTGAATTATTTGCTTTGTTTTTAAGACTGTGCTGTTTTAGTGTCAAGACCAAAGATGACCCACAAGGTTATCTGCCAGTGTTTGATATTTAGGAAACCTCACAGTGTAACAGCTGCTACCACCTACATCTATTGATCAGCTAATATTTTGTATGATTAGAAGAGAGAAGCATGTGCAAAACCAACAGAGGAAATATAATAGTTGAAATAATGAATATCATACCATTGAAATTTTAATGAATAATTAGCCTAATAAATGTAACATTGTTACAATGTCTGTCCTGAATTGTTTACAAACGTAAAAAATGTATAATGGGTACTATTGTGTTTAATGTAGATAGACACATTGGATGATTTATTAAAATATCCCCTATGAGAATCAACTGGAAGACAGAACAGAAGCAGCTTATATTAGGGACAGTTCTGTCCTGAGGCTCCCCCCCCCCCAATTTTTGATTATCTTCCTGTCAGGGATAATCATTCTTGTCTGATCCCAACAAACAAACTATCAATCTGAGCTGCAAACTGGTGGATCTTCGCTATCAGCTGTGTACATGTTGGAGATCTTTATTCATTGTTCTTTTTCTTTCTGTAGCCCATACTAGGAGTCATGAATAATTTGGGTGCCAGCATTTTTTTTCCTGCGGTATTATTTGTTTATGTTCCTGGAGCAGACTTTAATGCATTCTATGAGGACGTTCTTCCAAACATTTTTTTAGTCAAAAGACTTCATCCAAAAACAATTCTTTAATATATGAATGGCTATTTATCTACTACGCTAAATTGAGGTAAATAGAACTAAATTGATTGTGATGTTGTTGTGGAAGGGTTTGGTATTGAAGAGTATAAAATGCTGCTTAAAAGCTGATTTTGGTTGTTTATTAAATACAGCCAGATTACTCTTGTAATACAGCAGGCTGACATATTAGTACTGTTGCTCTAAAAGTGAGATGTTACAACATATCTTCATCTTTCCAAAGTTGGTCTCAAATTCCCCAACCATGACAACTTCCAAATGCTCCTGCTTCCTTTTTAAAGATTTGTTTCAATATTCCAGGTTGCACAGAACCATGGCATTCTCTGAAAAAGTTGTTTTTTTGTCCTATGTTGTACATGATTTACAAATAAAGGCTAACTATACAATGTACACTAATTAAACCTGATATTGTACCAAAGATTATCAATTTCACTTGATATAGTTTGTCATGGAAAAGTCTTGAAAGATTGATCAAATGGAACAGTGTAGAAAGCGCATTATATGTAAAACATGGTGATAATTTTAAGAAAAGTGAGATGCATAATTACTGTATGGCATAAAAAGGTAATCTATCAACAGTTGTAAGAAAGCAGAATGCAGTTGCCTGTGGGCATCAATTAAACACTGAATGCTTAGCAAAATTTTGCTAAAAATACAGCTTTTCGTTTAACCATCATGGGCTACATGCCTAAGAACAAAGTAAAAGAACACTAAGGTAGATAAACACTTATTTAGCATGAGATGCTTTAAGGACCTTTCAAAGTATTGTTTTAAAGTTGACAAAAAGGAATAAAGGCTCAATTAACTTCATTCTTTACTAACCTTATGTCTGAAAAGACGATGGACGGCAGGTTTAAACATATGCCTGAACTATTTATAAGAAACGTCAGTGCCATATTTGCATAGTGCAACACTTTTGGGAATTTTAGACAAGCACACCATCTGTGAGGGAAACCTCCATAAGTCCTGACCTCCTCCTCCTCCTATCATCTCTTTTCCTCTCTTCCTCAGTTCTCTTCCTTCCCAGTGTCTCCCCGTCTGTCATGGCGACTGTCTGAGCAAACAAATAGACGACGGTCCATGGCGAGACAGCCGGCGCGATGTGAAATTGTTTGCTTTTGTTGCTCCCATGTGGATGAAAGTTTTCTTAAGAGAGAAGCAGAGGTCCAGAGCTGAGCAGAGGGAGAAAAAAAACAAATATTTACTCTCCAGCCTTGCAGCCCCCTGACCCTTTTCTGTGTTTGTCGAATGGCAAATAATGAATGAGTTCACTTTTGGTTGTGCGTTGTAAAATTGATGTAAACCAAAGAAATGTCCAGCTGCTATTTGGTCATATTGATTAATAAATGACAGTTAAATTCCTAACTGTTTGGTTTAAGCCAGATATTCCAATATTTTCTCTCTATCATGAAATCCTTTTTTGTTGACAGCTGGTACAACAGGACTCTCTTACTGATTTCAGCAACCAGTTTCTGCCCCCCCCGCTCTTTCCCTCTCTATGCCTTCCTTTTACAATCAGCCACAAATCAGCAGATATTACTGTCCCTTCAATGCAGCTATTAAGCTCTGCTTCTATCTGAATTTAAAGTGTTTCCTTTAGTCAGCCCCCTGCCTATAAATATGTACATGTTTGACTGTGGGGTCAGAGAAGAAAGCAGGAGCCACACAGTAATGTCTACTTCCTGGAGGAGACGGCTCGGCCAAGAGGCTCAACCAATCATGCCTCAGAGTGAACGCATTCTTCCCTGCACTCCGTCACACATCAGGGATGAACAATAAAAAGCATGGAAAGGTGAGTGAGAGGGCGCTCACAGGAAGTGGCTAATTTAAAAGAAAGGCCCCTGTCATGGGCAGATATGCAGGTGCTAATATCCTGAGGAAGGAAAACCGCTTCAGGCTTTAACAGACTTTCACTGAATGTTGAGTTATCTTCAGATTGAGTTTGAAATCCCTACTGATTGATTCTTGTCCATCTTAACAGGATGAGAGGGGCAAAATTCAGACTTATAGAAACTGTTTTTATACTGTTATCCCCCAAATATTTTTTTTTTCTATATTCTTACAAAACAATAGAATAGAGTAGCTGAGATTGTGATAAATAAGTAGATCACCTATGAAACTATAGTGCCCTCTTGTGTTGGAAATATATATGTATATATTTGGTTTTCACCACAATAATTCCAAATGCAGCAATAAATGATAAAAGTGCAATATACAGTTGTAATTAATAGTTTTTTTTAATAATCTTACTAAACAGTTTACAAGGCAAGAAGCTTAATAACAATATTGGATAGTAAATATGATCTATTCCAATTATCTTTAGTAAATGTAACTTCGGATAATTAATAACAATGACATGTCCTTTTATAGTTTAAAGAACCTACGGTTGCAAAAGTAGCATTTCTTCTTTTTACAATTTGTCATATGACATGTTTATTTTTATTCTTAAATTTTCAACAACCGAAAACATGGATTTTGTGGCATAAATCTGCGTTAAGCCTCCCTGTGCATTGAGCTCTTCCTCCAATTACACCTGAAGACTTTTAGGAGTATGCCGGCAGCTTAGCATATATATATATGCTAAATATTTCCTCATTGTTTATTTCCAAACAGCACAATTACTGTTGAATTTATGGGAAAATTATTCAGAAAAAAAAATTCAGGTAGACAACTCAAAACAAACTCATCTCCAGATCCTGACTCGTCTCTTCCAACTTTGAAATAGCTTAAGAATTTTCATAAAGTGTAGTTTACCAAAGCTAATCAGAGCATAACTTGATATGATAACACATCATTAGTAGGCTTTTTATATAAACAATGAAAACAGCCTCAAAACAAGTTGTAATAACAGGATACAAATGGAATGAGAAGAAAGACTAACAGGACTAACAAGGAAAACCTATGTACATAAAATAATAATAAAATCATCAACATATGTTGAAACATAAAGTATAATACAACAAGACAAAAGAAAATGTACCTTTAATAATACAAACTGCCCAAACTGAAATAAAACATAGCATCTTGCTATCTTTACTGCTCTAAAATGCAATGAAAGTAATTTCAATTAAAAAACAAAACAACATTTAATTTCTCCTTGGGATAAAGATAAATTAAATGTTTATCTCTTTTTTGTTTGTTTTTTCAACAAGTTGTGAAAAACGGATCTTCTCCAGGTCTGTCTTGCACCAAATCTTTAAAACCTTTTGACTGTAGACACTCTGTTGTTTTCTGAAGAAGTTTGTTTTGAAGAGGATGATCATAAATGTCCATAATGCTGTTCCTGAACAGCAATTATCTTATGCACAGTTTGTGTTTCAAATGTGGGAAAACTGCTGGGTTTATTTGATTTTATAGTTGTTATAAACACTGAAATTGCTTCTCTGTAGTAAAAACAACTTTTAAGAATGAGCGATGTTAAAGCGAGTTTTGCGAGTGAGGAGACGTCAGTTATCAAGTTTTAGCGAGCCATTCAGAGGTCCAGATTACAAAGGCCGTTTCAATGTGTAAAACAAGCTGCTTCACCCTGTTTATTTATTCAGTTAGACCGGTACATTAAGAATGAGATAAAAAAAATTATGAGGGAGCTAATTCCTACATCAAAATATACAACCTGCTGTTGCTATTGATAATGAGAGCTGCTACTATTGACCTTTGTTAGACTTGGGGTTATTTTGATTTTAGGAGATTAACAGTTCTTGAAAAAAGTATCCTCTGTGATGTCATAGACCAGCTTAAGTCGATGTTTGTTGAATAACAAGCTGAAGAACATTTTTCATGATGGTGTCACTGTGATTTACAAGACCAATATCACTGGTCTAGAGTATCATGTCAAACCACAAGGTGGCTCTAAAGTACACCGAAACGATTCAAGATAATTTACTGAAATTTAAGAAGAACCCAGTTACAGATGAAAGCAAAAATGAACAAGCGTTGCTGATTAAAGATCAAACCAAGAGGAGGATACTTACTAATTTAATTTACTGGTGCAAACTAAGATGTTTTAATACTGCTGTCTGGTGTTTCTCATCAAGAGAAACGTTTAATCAACAATCTCAGTAAGAAAATAAAATCAAAACACTGTAATTTTCAGGTAATGCTCAAGCAAAAAGAAAGTCCGCTTTTTTTGCTCAAGCATGAACCAGACAGACAGTTGTTCATCTGGATTAACCAATTTATTCATATGGCAAAGGAACATTCAAAACCTGCTACAACACTTGCATTCCCCGTGTCGCCTTTTTGATAAAGAGGCAAGCATTGCACACAGGGGATGCCAAAATGATGAAGAAACAACAACTATCACAGCTTCAACAGGTAAATGGCATCACAGACAGTAAAACTGCAATAATGCAGCTGTTGTCTACCCTAAGCTCAGACCACAATCACAGCTTAAACAGCTTAAATTATACTGTATAACCTTAGAACAACAGTCTAACATTAAACTAGTCTAAAGTTATGCTGAAACAAAATTACATCAAAGAAATGTTGGTCAAACATTACAATCAGTGGCCTTTACCATTATAGCATGTTCCTATTTCCAGTAAATATCAATCTACTGTTAAGTCTTTGCTTTCCCTGCTCATTAAAAAAAGCTGAAAAGTAGTGGGATCAGTTGTATAACCTTGTTCCTTTCACCCAGGATGATTTCCAGCCAAGAAGCCTGATCAAAAGTTTCCCACAGATGAGCTCTCAATAAGGTTACAATGTAGGAAAAAAATTGTTTGGTTCTTCACTACTGAAATAAGGTTGTTGAAAACGTTCCTATCATTGACCAGACATCAGTTGCCTTTTCATTTAAAGCACCTCATCATTTCTGAAATATGACAAACAATTGTTTCTAAAGTTGTTTGACAAATAAAGGAAAATATGGAAAGATTTTATAAATCTAAAAGAGTTGTATTCCTCGGGTTCATAAACAGACAGCCAAAGTAGCTTTGTGTTTGGACACAAAAACATTTACAAAGACTAATGAAAACTCTTATGTCAATATGATGGCTCATCAAGCAAACGAGCTACAGGTAAGAACAATATATTTGTTAGCAGTGTTGCATCAATTCCAAAGGGTGACAACTGGTTAGCTCCCTACTTACAACATGTTCAAAGCTTAACCATAAGCTTAGAGGACATATATTTGTAATATGCAGTGCATCTATCTGGGTCTAAGATACAATAATAATAAAGCTTCTTTCGCTGATGACTTAAAATTGGAGTCAGCTACCTAAAAAGACTAGTTTCTCAAAGGGAAAGCACTATGTACTGCATGCTATGACTCGTGAGCATAGCTCCAGAAAACATCCCAGTATGCCAAATATCTCCAGGGAATAAGTGAATTAAACATAAGAGAATAAAGCATAAAAAGAAAGACACATACAAACAGAAAACACTGAAGCAAGCATCCCAGGTGGAGCCTGCGGAGCAACTGGGACTGGAAATGACAATATTGTGCTGCCTATTGTGCCAATTTTTGTTAAGCTAAAGAAAGGCAGCAAAGTCATAAAGACTTATGAGTGAATAGAACATGAAAGCCAAGCAATATTTTTCACAGAAAAAATGATGAGCTGGCTTGGCAAAACAGGTAAATGAAACTCATTATATTGCTTCATACAATGAGTCAAGAATGTGTTTTATGCAACATAACTTAACATCTAAGGATTAGAGGTCTTTATTTGAATTGACCAACCTGACAGTCAGAGGTACTCATCCATTCTCAGGTCCAAATACATTTTTCCAGGGAAAGAAGTTCTAGAAATGTGGCCACATGTCTCCAGGGTTCATCTTCCTCACAGAAATGTAGATTTTGGACCTTTTATAAGATATGATGGTCAACAAGCTATGGAACCCAATATTGGTCAGTAATGGGTCATCAGTGTTTTACTCTAAGAAAACTAATGCACAATTCCAGAGGATGACAAAGTAAAGGATTTCTGAGAATCACAGCTTCTACTGCAGTTGAGAAATTCTTGATACAAAAACAGATATTTTTAAGAGAAAGACAGTGAATAAAAAAACAGTGTAAAGAGTCCAGTAAAGATGTGCAATGCCAAACAAACTAAGTCTGGCTACACAGACAGCAGAGGGCCTAAAAGACAGCTCATAAAATATTTTTATTATCACTGTGACAAAACCTTGAAGTTGGATGTAGTGAGTAAAGCTTAAGGGGTCTTTAAGCAAAAGGAACAATTTCATCCGAAAGTACACTAAGAGGTTTGATAGATGCCTCACAGTGGAGTGTTTTCCCTTCAAAAAATATCAGAAGTGTTTAGATTGTGCTGCTCATATCACTGCATGCCAATAAACTGTTCTAAAGCCAAAATTTGACTATTTTTGTCCTCCGAACCTGAATAAACCTCAATATAAGCATGTTGGTTGTGCATTTGTGATTGGGCGACGTTCTCTCCTGGCTGTACCAATTTTGTAATGAAGAAAACAGCTTAGCGTGTTGAAGACAAAATATCTCTAGCTGCTGTGAATGCAATTCTGAACAATTTTTGTTTTGATCATTGTCTCCCGCCTGTGTCAGATGAAACACTTAAACTCCATCAAGGTGATAATACGCTTATCAAAGGTTTAAGATCAAGTAAAGATCTGGGCAAAATCCAGCTTTCATGCCATTCTCTGACAGGCCTTTACTCTGTCATAATCCCCTGATAGTCTTTGGACGTGAAAGGATTATTGAGCTGCAGAAACCAGACCTCTTGCACAACTCCATCTCTGCAGAGCTTGGACACATTAACAGTCATTTAGAATTTTCCTAAAAGATTGTGAGGATCATGGAACATAAAGTAAAATGGGAGACTGAAAAGTCACCTGTGCTTATCTCTTGTATCTAGCTGTTATGGGTTATTTTATCTGCCATGGATATTTCTATAGCTGGAGTTGTGTTTTAAGTGTCTTGGAAGTAAATTCAAGACAAACACTGATTAATACATCACTAATCAATGAATGAGTGAATTATGTGTAAAATGATTATAGAGAAAGAAGAGCATGGATGAACAAAAATCTGCCGTAATTACTTTAACCACTAGGTGTCAGTTCAGTTTTACTGTAAAAAAATACTTACTCATATTAGGCTTACATTTTCTGTTGCAGTGGGTTGAGACAAAGCATATATTCTGTAAATTGGATGTTGCAATGATACAATTGATACAATTTTTTATTTTCAATGTGCTGTAATCTTGATTGATTACACTTTTTTGGATATGTATATTATAGTTTGTGCAGTGCTTAATTGCATAACCTTCAATTAGTTAACTGATGGTTTATTGTCATTCTTTCAGCCTGCATGGAAACAGCTCAACTGTATTTTAAAGCTTCATCTCTCTTAAAAAAAAAAATAAAAATAAACGTTTTTCAAGTCAACAATTCCAATGGTTAAAAGAAAACAAAAACAAAAACAAAACATTTTTGAGCTTGTACCCTAAAACAAACATGCTTTAATGTACAACCCCTCATAGAAAATCTACTTCATTGCAAAATTTTGAAAGCATTTTAGAACTTTATTTTCTGCTATATTTGTAAGCAAATATTGAAAGTATTTTGTACAAATACTAACTGTAAACATTATGATAGTTATGATCATTCATTAAGATCTTCTTTCATTTTAAAGTTGGATTGTATTTCATAATTCCCCCCAAAAATATTCGTCCATAGATAGAAGAGACCTTATTTATTAGATTGTGAATGTAGTGTATCGGGGCCCCATGTTGCAGAAATAATGCCCTGTCTCCCTGGAAGCCAGCACTCATCTGACCAGTTTTAGGCAAAGAGGCAGCTAAGGAATGGTTGTCAACGGATATGGATGCTTCCAGAGCTCATTAAGGAGCTGTCTGCGGCATGCCAGGCTCTGGGAGACAGAACCGGAGATAGAAAGCAACATCATAAAGGAATTCCATCCATCATGTTCTTCTGTGACATTAATATCTGTCATACACCTCTGACAATGCAATACTGCACTCCTGGAGTGAGACGTCTTTCTGTCACAAAGTTGCAACGCAAGCCAAGAGGACTACCTCAGTGTGTGTGTGTGGGGTGTGTGTGTGTCAGTGTGTGTGTACTTGCACATGTCCCAGTGTAGTTATATATGAAGGTGGGATGTGTTTGAGAAATACAGATGTAGCTTGTCTTCCACTTTGTTTATTTTAGAAAATAATGACTATGATGTGGCAGGAAGTGTGTGTATGTGTGTCTCTGTTTAACTGTTTTGGTTTATCCCTATGAGAATGGCTTCAGTAGTACTATACACAAAAACAGCACTTTAAACAGAAGCCAAACTAGGCTGTTGAACCATGTCTAGATTACGGAACATAGCTCTGCTGATGCTTCCGATGATGATTCATGAGTAACATAAGGGTGGGGCAGTGATGTTAGGGTGAAGGTATGGCACTTAGCACATTGTGGATTAAATGTCAGTCCTTGCTCTAGGACGTCCAACCCCCCCTTCCATCAAGTTTCTTTATGAGCTCTACGAGATGAGACAAAAATGTCCCCAAAATGACTTTGTAAAATCCTTGTTGCCAACATGCTGCTCAAAACAGAGACTAATAATTCACTGAGGATGTTGATTGCAAGTATTTGGAGTAGTATATCAAACTTTTTATCCGTCATCTAAATATAATGAATGAATTTAGATATTCTTAGTTGCAAAACCAAAAAACAAAATGGCATGTATTGATCTTTAAGACCTAGCAATTAAATTTACAAAAAAGCAACACACTTTTATCTTAACTGTGTGCTGGATAAGAACAATAATGAGGGTAATAATCTGGTCATTTTAATTAGGACGAAAGTAACATCACTCAAAATGTCCACTGGAAGATTTAAAATATTTTCATTTGGGAACATCACTTCACAACAGTTAGGCAAAATTCATGTATGCATCTTCTTTGCTCAACACAGTTTTGTTTATAATCACCACTTGTTTCTTATTTCTACATTCTTCTAAAGGCTTCTAAGCCCTTTGTTTCCCTAATTCTGGACAAACACAAACAGGCATGTCTGTTGTTCACCCTAATTTTGCTTCTTTTTTGGTTCACTTGAATCTGTGAAATGTAATCTAACGGAAAAATCAGTACTATCACAGAGCTAATAGAATTAAATTTTCTATCTAAGTAAAACCAGCTGATTGCATTGACTCATTAACTCGACAGCAATCCCTCACACCAAGCATGCATGCAGGAGGAAGAAAGAAAGAGGAAGAAACCTCCACCAGAATCAGGTTCAGCGCAAGTGACCTTTTGAAGAGGGAGAGTTTTGGGTTTCAAGGAGACAAAAGTAGACATACGAAATGAACATAGAAGCAGTGATCAATAAATGCTTTCTATGTTAGAAACATAATAGTAAATTAGCTCCACAAAGAGTTTTGTCTGGTTAAGAAACTAATGAGCAGATGAGCTGTGAGCTAGTTTTCATGTCAAAGGGATGAGAGAGACAGCACGTACTGTTAGTCAAACTAAAAGATGAGCTGATAACTGTGTCTTGGAGAGAAACAGGACAAAGCACAGACCCAACTCTATCATCAATAATCTAAAGTGTTGAGGGCAGCAGCCCAGCTGATATTTCTCTCCAGGATGATGTCACAGCCAAACAACAAGCCTTCCAGTCTGGTTTTCGTGCTCACCACAGCACGGAGACGGCCCTTGTAAAAGTGTTCAATGACATCCATATAAATACAGA
>JAUZNJ010031290.1:0-14302 GCA_034780135.1 Jordanella pulchra | reverse complement strand
TGTATAAAACAAGTGGAACACTATGGCGATAGCCCTACTGCTCCACTTGTGAAAGCAAAATCTGTTGGGCTCTGTTTAGCACCAAGATAATTATTCTTATTGCCACAACGCCAGACAGGACACTGCAAAAAAAAAAAAAAAAGAAAAAGAAACTAGTTAGCTGCTTTAAATATATGTAACTAAATATAGAACCACATATTATGACCCATTTTCTGCATTTAACTATTTTTGGTTCATTATTGGGTAACAGAAACAAAAGTCCAACTTTCAAAAAACACTTTCAAGTGCACCTGCCTCTGGTGAAATCACAAATGTTTGCTTTTTATTTTTGCTTTCTATGTTCATTCTTTGCTTTTAATCATTTCTCTATTTTCTTTTCTTTATCATTATTATTATTATTTTGTTTGTTGTTCGAATGAAATTAGCTTTTTCATTTTTCCATTGTAAAATAAGAATAAGATCAAATTAAACTCACAAGTGAGAATGCTTATTAAACCAACAGGGAATCAAATTCGATAGTGTTAAATGAAATGTATTTGCCACTTTACAGGTTTCTTAAATATTTGACTTTTTTGCCATGTTTCATTAAAAAAAATTTTGATATCAGTCAAGATAGCATGGGGAAATTTGACATGTTGTGTTAAAACAGTGATTTTATTTGATAACAAAAAAAAATAAAAAATACCCAAACTGACCTTACACTATATATGAAAAAGTAACTGCCACCCAAAACCTATTTTTTTTTTTTTTTGTTCTGAGGTTATACTGCTGTACCTTCACTGGCAACACCTGCAATTTTCAATAACCTGCCACTTGAGTGGGAGTGGAAGTGTGTACATTGCTGTCTAAACACAATATTTCTCCAAAAGTCTTCATAATTATATTTTCTGGTAGCCTTAGAATGCTACAAACACAGTTTGTACAAAGTCTTGCTCTTATTACTGAATCCTGAATACTGGCAAATTTGGTCGGTAGTGCTTTAGATGTTATTTTGTGACATCCTGGATGACCTGTCAAAAATGTCCTTGGAGTAAAATTCTTACCAATAAAGTCCTACTGATATTGGAGATAAAATAACTTTAATGGGTTACACATATGTCCCAAAAAATGAGGTGAAGATTTCTGTAAAAGGGTGGATATAATTCACGGTACTGTATTTTCGGCTGCATATAGCCATGTAGTCTAATAGGCTCAACAACATTAAAGAAAATAATATTTAGAATGCTGAATGGAGTATGTAAAAACTAATTTTAAAACAGGCAGTTTTCAAAATCATTATTTAAATAAACTACAGACAACTTCAGCCTATACATTTGGTGTTACGTTATTTTTGCACTTAACCTACAGCTCATTTTTCCAAATAGTTTCTTTTTACATGGTTAATATTGTGATACTGAAAGGTGAAACTGTTCTAACATTGTAATATTCGTAAAATGTCTCAAGGCAATACATCAATGTCAAAAACAAAGTGTTAAGAACCGCAGAAGCTCTTCTCTTTCCTTTTCCTGAATCACTTGAACTTCTGTGACACCATCTAATCAACAGAAAGATCAGCATTTGTTGCCATTTAGCTTTCTGCAAGAAAGTTACAAATGACAATCAAACACATGGGAACACAGCTCAGAAGCAAAGTAAATCAGCGTGTTTCAAGGTGTTAACAGTGTTTTTCTGAGGCCCCTGAGGGACAGCTGAGGAAAGCATTCATTAGATCATAGATCAGAAGGAGATGAGCTATTTACACAGTGTCTTGTAGAAAGCTGCCGAATGAAAATAAAATGTTCAGAACAGAAGATGAAAACGTGTGCATCTTTATTGCTTTTTCCCAAGAGTGTTTGCAAATCTTGACATCAGAAATATGCAGACAATGAATGTTAGACAAGAAAAAGATTTGTAAATGGAATCCAATGAACTAAAATTACACATTGAAAATAATTTGCAAGTTTCCACACTTTCTTTTTTAAAACCGTTTTTCTTTTTGCTTATAGATTACTATACAGAAATGAATCACCAAATCATGTAAAGAAGAGTTACATACAGAGAATATGCAACATAGATGTCCACAAAATAAGTAAGTAAATAGTAAAAAACAACATTTGAAATTAAATAAAAATCAATATATGTCATATACTAGTCTAATTATTCCCATATCTTGTGAAAATGATATGCTAAACCTCCTCTCGATTTGTGTTTGCCCACTCCATGTCGTTATTCAAACTGCCCAAAAGTAAAGGCCTGTTCAGATAATGAGATTAATACTTAAAATCTGTGTATCCATGCCATCAGTAAAGATATTTACATTAATGGTAACTCTATAAAGGTTAAAGAATACATTTTCTTGATGTACATCAAACCATGCTTTTTCATGACATCCCATGATTGTCATAGGTGACAGGCAAAAACACAACAAAACACCCCAGCTCAAAAATAAATAAATAAAAAATAAACTAATACCGATCTGAAAGTACTGGACCAAAAACCCAGAATATTGGAAAGGCTGTATTTTGTATGTTTTTTTAGCTGCAGGACAATTTTCTCATTTTCAGCACTTTGTTACCATCAGTTCTGGTTAGAGGGAGACAGCTAACCGAGCAGCAGGAGTCGAGCAATGCTGGGTTGCACAGCTTGAATGTTTTTGCTAATCTGTGTTTTCAACATATTTATACTGCCTTCTTGATTAGGACTCCCCAGAAGAACAGATGTTATATTTCTGTTAGAGACTACTGGTAATATAAGAACTAAAACAGGTTAAACAAATGGTGAATTATTGGACCATTCTTTTGTCATAAAGCCTTTTCAAACCTTGGAGGTTAAACTGCAACATGTGTGCTTTCCCTGACCATAGAAGAGTTCATACTGTATACGTATATCTTATATCAGTAGCAGCCGCCAAAGAGCTACACACCTTTATTATTAATATAACAGTTATCATTTGGCATATTGAAGGTCCTGACATTTTTTTTTACCATAGCCTTCTACTGGTTCTGTTTTCAACTTAAGGAGAAAAAAGTAGTTGATTGATCAGGTGAGTTAAAAGTATGACTGAAGAAGCTGGGATGTGGTCCTTCCTTAGATTGATCAAGTGTTTTGTCCTATATGGCGATGGCTTCCCGTTTGTTATTAGCCTGGGCTCACCTGAGCACCTGCAGCAGCACCACAGCCACCAGTCTAGATTTTTTTGCTTGATCTGACAAGACTGATGACAGTCTCATCAGGAATAATAATAATAATAATAATAATTTAAAAAGATCAGTTTTTGAGCAGTGAACCACTACATCACACTAACAGAACTTCTTAATGTTGGACCTATTAATAAAGGAAGACATCTCAAAGTCACCTATATCAAGGATCAAGTAGCTATTCAAAATAAAGCCAGATGAGGCACACTTGTTTAAGGAACAAGCTAAACCTGAATGAAACTTTATAATATTGTATAACATATCTTTATGCTCATTCAGGCTGTGAGAGACTAAATGAAGAAAATTGCTGGACAGCAAACCCTCTATGCTTTTTTGATTGTTTGTTTTTTAAGTATCTGCTACGGTACATGCTTGATTTATAAAGCAGTCATTTAAAAATATGATATAAAATAATCGTTTTTTTTTCCAAAAGTGAATCTTTTCTAAAAAAAGCCAATGTTCTGTAACTTTTATATCCACTGCCAATGTTGAATATTAAAGACATTTGCTGCTTGTGAAAGTAAAACTGCTGGACAACCATCTAGCTCTTGGATCTATCAGGAGAAACACACACACAAAAAAGACAGTTTAAAAGGTGATCGCATAAGCATAACATCACCTCCTCTTCGGAATAATTAGTAATGACTGCTTATGTCTGGAAGACTAGACAAAAGGTTTTGAATGCTAATCTTATGCACAAGTGTTTGACGAGAAGTTGGTATTGGCAAATATCAGTATTAGATGCAGGTTTCGCCCAATGAGGGTAGGTTAAAACATAATTAAGCTTTACTGAATACAATAACAATGTCCGCAACATAAAAGGCTAACATTGCTGATGTTTCAGAACAGGTAAGTGAATTAAGGATGATGACTAAACCATGATTATACATAACCACATAGCAACATTAGATCTTAGAAAATGTATTGCATAACCTTGAGCTGTACAGAAGTGAATATATTTGTGAATTAGAAGAGATAATGAACACAATATGATTGAGGCTATCTTTTCAAACTTCATCAGAATCATTCCTTTGGTGAATCTTTATTTATGTTAAAACATAACACCAAAAGATCATTCCCTCCACACGCAAATGGCCTAACAAAGAAACTAAACCATACTGTAAAACAATGTATATAAGCTAACTCTCAGAGAAAAAACAAATGATTCAATAAAATTAACTGTACATATTCAGCAAGAAGAAAGGTTTAATATCCATAATCTATGCAACTCTATGCAAACCTCTGACTTAAAAGGACCACACTGCACAAAATCTTCGTCAGGAGGGACTTTTTTCTTAAATCTTGACTCTTAAGAACCCAATGTGTGTCCCAGCTTACAGAAGACTTCAGAGAAATTATGATAAAGATTGATTTGTTTTAATAAAGCTGTAACAAGAAACAGGAGACATAGGCAATGGATTAGATTCTACTAAGGGAATAAACAATGCAGGATAATGATGTGTTACTAACGTTGAGCAGGAGTATATTTGCAAATTATCACTAGACTTGCAAAATCTGCATAAAATGTTTGTGAACTACTATTAAAGAGATGGAAAATAGTTGATCCCATTGGTAGTTATAGGGGTTATCATTACCACCGAATACGAAGTGTGTAAAATGTTTCATGGGGAGAACATTTGGGATTAGAAAATGATGAAGTCATCTCAGAGTAGTTGCTATGCTGCTTAACTCTATATCTATTATTTACTAGTCTGCATTCTCCATCGCATCAAACTCTCTTCATTCTTAAAGAAATGATCCCTGAATATTGATTCCTCAAAGCTATCAACATTTTGACATACGGTACACAAAAAACAGCAGAAACGTTTTTAATCTAAGAAATGTATAAAAATAGTCAAGTCATAATTATGCTTATTTGTTGATGTAATTTATTTACTGATTGTCTGTTAGCAAAATAAATCGTAAAAAAAATATCCAGCCTCTCCTGAGCCATGCACAGCTCACTTTGCACCATTGTAAACACTCTTCGACAGCCTGACATATTTTATCATTTTTCTCATACTCATCCCCACGGATGTTGTTAGGCCAGGAGTTCCATCCAGATTATTGGAAGACCGAGAGCAGCTTGGATGTGTGGTGTCCATTTCCAAGCAACCGTGAAGGCAGCAAACACAGAGCTTAGATCTTGAAAGTATTTCCTTTGTTTTGTTTTGTTGTTTTTTTGTTTGTTTTGTCTTTTTGTTTAATAATGTAGCTTTAATGTTGAAAGACATGTATATTGGACATTTATGAAAATACACAACAGTATGCGTCATTTAATTAATGCGGTACATTTGAACCAATACTGATGGTGGTCAAAGGGGCAGGTGGCGCCTGTGCACAGCGGCCGCACCTCAGGGTTGTAACTATGGGTGAAGTGGTGAATGATTAAGTATAGTATAAAGCACTTAAGGGGTTCCTGAATTTGATAAAGCGCGATACAAGTAAAGGACATTTACCATTTTAAATGCCAAAAAAGGACACTTACGTTTTTTATAGGACCACAGGCAAACCAATCTGTGACTGTTAAATACATGAATTAATTAAAGCTAAAATTAGTCATTAATCAATTTCTATTTTTTGCTTTTCCTGCTGATCCACTTTTTGCTCATGCTTAAAGCATGTGTTTAGTCATGTGGACATGGACATGACTTCCTCCAGGGAGACCTGGAGGCAGAGAAGGAGGGTTTCATGTGGGGTAAAAGATTAGTTCGGGCAGAACTTAAAGTTCAAATTAAACTGCTCTCCACAGCTATAGCTCAGATTTGTGCAGGATTAGTAATAGTTCCTTTAAAGTATAAATTTGAAATATGCATACATCCTGCTGTTACCTCCCAGCACAGGGATGATGTGTGGATTTGCTCAAAGAAGTCAAGACAAGCAAAACCTTGACTTTCCACCAGTGGATTATGATTATATTTCCTACATTCTTTTTCTTGATATTAAGATTTCTTACACCAGCTTGACTACAGCAAGAAAACCAACGACTACATGAATAAATCAGTTGCTTTTCTAATGTCAGCTAGGTCCAATTTAATACTGCAGCTTTGTTTTGGCTCCGTTGTTACTCTTTACAGTCTAAACACATGGATTTGTTGCATGCAGAGTAGATGGTCTTTGGAGTTGTGAACCATTTAATAATCAAAATGCTGCTTATGCAGTCCAATCACCAGCCAATTCTTTAATTTACTTTCTATTGTTATGCTGCTCCTCTATAATTGATTTTTTCTTTGAACTCAGAATTTTATGACTCTTGGAATCATGACCACTAGGACCTCTTCATCAACCGTAGTGCGATGATTAAAACTCCATACAAAATATAGTTAATAAAAAAAACAAGTGCTGAAGAAGTTTGAATATCAAGCATTGTAAGTCTTCTGAAAAGATAGCTCTCGGATTCGACATTTCCTTTATGAAATGAGAGAAGGAGAGACATGTATACCATCGTTTAAAGCAAGACAATGTCGTTACACTTGACTGCAGTGATGTAAACAAAAATTGTGTTGAAAAGTAATGAGCAATGAGATAATGATGTTTAATGAAACATTTGTTCCTCTAACTGAGGCTTCTTTTGTCTCCCATCCCTAACCCTATACTTAAGAAAAGTGGCATCCTTAAATGTCTCTTACCTTACGTCTACTGCATCCTCCATTACTGTCATATCTGTCTTGCATTTGGCTGACGGGTTGATGGCGAGCTCTGCAGGGGGGATGACAAAGCTTTTGCTCAGAGGAAGCCACATTCCCTCTCCCAGAGTGTATGTAAATCTGCAAGAAGAAAAGAGCAGTCACTGGAGTAGGTTTTTTAAAAGTGGGTAGAATGACACCAAGGTGAAGTAAAAAGGAAGGTTACTAACTCATGTTACAGGCAACATGAGTTTATAAACTTTGAAGCTACTATTGTCTTGTGGAATCTTTAACTCAGACAAAAAATATCAGGACTCCATTTAAATAGCTGCAACTCAGCTTTTGAAAATCAAAACATCACAAACACTGTAGAGAGTACTGTTCAAGATTAGGACAAATTGTGTGCTGATAGACATGTATTAAGGGTGCAATGTAAATCATTGGATAATAAAAAAAACAAAAAACAGAGGAAAACATGAAATGCATGAGGAAATCTTAATTACGTCCTTATTAAACACAGCAATGTAAAAGCACCTTAAATCCTCAAAATTTACCAATGTCTATCTTTCAGATAATACTTTTATCTGTGTTCTATGACTAGTAAAGCCCTGATAAGGGGGTCTAAGTCAATTTATTTTAACAAAACCTATCTTACAAAATCTATGATTTGTAATTCCTATAAAATAAGACTAATTTTATATATGAAATTAGAAAAGTAATTTTTTTATTCATAGATACAAAACACAAAATACATAAAAATTTGAAAAATTAAAAGGGTTTTTTGTAAATATTTAGCTGTTATCACCATCTCTTGATCTTAGTGAATCACATAACCAACAACTAAAACCTTACAATTTTAAATAAAACTTTCCTTACTTTTTTTATATTTCAATGCATCACCTTTATAAGCATTATTATCTATAGACTATCAATAAAACGCATGAAAAATGTATCCCTGAGACTGTAATTGACACAAACATAACTGCAGTTATATACATTAGAATGCAATCAGAATCAATTTTTTGTGAAATCTGAAATTAAATTTTTGCAAAATAATGTGCTGTTTTTAATTCAAAATATTTATTGCATTATTTATATCAAGTTAAAATCCATTATATACTTTTTAAAAACACAATATTTTCACTGAGGAGAACATTGTGTTTAGGGATGTTAGTGGATGTATTTCTGATGTTTATGGATGTATATGGATGCGTATAACAATAGTATGAACAAACATTTTCATGCAGACTAACCACATCTCTATGTTTTCAGTTGGTCAGTTTGCATTTAATATAATGTAAGATTAGGATATTAAAAGGGAAGTGAAATCAGAATTGTGTCTACCACCACTTACCGCAGGACCGGAGTGATTAAACCACTTCCGACAAGGAACATTCAATTACATGAAGCTAATTAATTATCTTGTTTCAAAGCTATAATTCTAAATGGATGAATGTTCAGCTGTTTTTCAATTGAAATAAGATTTATTAGCAGGAGTTTGTTACTTCTGTACTATTCCATGGAAAGCGGTTACTCCATCCTATTTCACCTGCTCCTATGGGGCTGTGTTCTGTAGCTGGGCTGAGATTCCCTGTGATGCAGAATGACGTAAAAGGGTGACCACAGGATAAGTTAGCTGGCACTTAACGAGCCCTGTTTTATAATGTACAACTTGGGATTTGTGAGCTGCTATACAACTTATTTTCTTCCTTCTAAAAGGAACTGGAGGTGAAAAAACACTAAGAGTTCTCATGAGAAAACGGTTGTTGGAAGGAAAACATGTTTGGAATCCTTAGAGAAAATCCATGTAGTTATTATGGAGTGGAGGGCAAGTGTTGTGTGTTTGAATGCTTACTCTCAGCATTTATCTTCACTGTTTGCTCTGCTTAATTTTATTCCCAGTAATAATAATCTTGTTTAATGATAATATCTGCTTAAGCAAACAAAATTATGGATGCATAGCTCATCAAAAGCAGGATTCTGGTAAAGGTGGAGTGCTGGATTGTTTGATAAAATGGGCTAGAGTCTATTATTGTTTAATCAGGAAAAACAGCTGGTTGAGAACACGCTGAGGACAACATTTTAAAACCTTTGGCGTTGTAGTAAAGGGCCAACTCTGGAGGATATGCCAACAAGGAAGGATTGTTATTATTATTTTTTAGTCTTTAGGGCTTCCTCTTAGATCTCCAACAGTAAGAGTGGTCTTAATGAGCTGGAAGAGGTAGCCCTCTCCTCACCTACCCACAGTGTGACAAAGAAAGAGCAAGGTGCTGTTGTGTTTGCTGCTTTTCTGACATAAAGAAATAATGTGCTAAATACAATAGCATAGTCAATGTAAAGTTACTATTTTCCAAGACAGCAAAACTAAACACATTTTGAAAATGTACAGTATAAGTAAAAATTGTTTTGTTTTTCAAACTTTGTAATTGTACCTACTGTATCAGTTGAACGTTTTTGGTATCTTCTCCATATTGGTGACCTGTCCTGTTTATACAGCATCTCTTGTCTATTAATCCCTGGACAATAAGTGATTTGTAGTAAACGGCCCACTAGAAACACTATAGTTTTTGTAGAACAACAACTATAGCCTTAGTGGACAATAAGTAGTCATCAGGAAATCAAAAGATGGCTTTTTTTCTACCCATCTATAAAGGTAACATCACATATCTTGTATGTATTTAGATTCAATTTAGAAGATTTACCATTTGCAGTATAGAAAACCACATTGGAAAAGAAATGGAAGAAGCTGTGACATGCACACAAACAACGGGACAAGAACAATACCTACCCAATCAAATATGACGAGAGGCCCACATAGAAAGAAAATTAGAAATTAATAGTAAAACCCTAGGAAAATAAAAGGTCAAATGGTGCCTGTGGCTTGTTGGCAACATCATACTGTAAAATCTTCATGCTTAAAGTTCTTGAAGCTTGAGAAAAAAATATGTAATTGTAGTGCAGTTTCCCTAATTTATTAACTCAATAGCTCCTCCTAGAAGGAAGAAGTTCAAATAGGTCTCCCAGCAGGATGAGAAGGGTCCTTATATGGCTAAAGTCTGGGAGCAAAGTCTTAGCTGACAATGTCCTACAGGAATGAAAAAATATAACCATTATTTTATGGGCAGAGCTGATAGCCAACATGCTCTGACATGGGTGCAACTACAACAAATAGCCTATATGGAAAAATACCCCAAATACGTGGTTACGGCTGTTACATAATGGGCAATAATCCCCTAGAATAATGGGGACTTGTTTTGTAATTTAACACAGAAGGTCTTAATTATAAATAAAAAAAGAACAATAAAAGAAATTAAAATAATGTCTTTAGTTAATAACCTGCAGGCCCCAACTATCTTTTCCCAAATACAGCAGCATATTTTTCGTTACCTTAATGAAGCATCATGACATGAAGTTGCAATGGGTCTACAGATTTGTGAGTAGGAGGTGCTGTTGTCTTTGAAAGAAAGAAGTCAGTTTGCTGTTTAAAATTGGCAGGAAACCCTTTCTGATCTTTGCTAAGTAGGAATTCAAACAAGTTCTTTAAGTGGAACAAGAAGAGCAACCTGCCAATAAGTTCAATGTGTTTCTTTAACATCTTTTTTGTATTTCAAGTAATATAAATAGGGTGTGTATATGTAAAATTAAATCAGAAATGTCTGAATATTTTTTTCCAACTTATGGAATATTAGTAAAAATAATTTTCAACGGTTTGAAATCCTCACATTTTATAAAATGATGTTAACCATAAACGGGACAGCTCATAATCTTTGAAGAAAATTTCTGCTTTGTACTTACTAGCAGGTAATATCTGATTTGCAGAAAATATTAGCATTTGCAGAAATAATACCATAGATTCTAGCATATGAAGTACAAATAAAGATTAAATTGTCCCCGACACTGAAGTAATAACTCTTATTTTGAAATCCAAAATAGAGTTCTTAAGTTGTCCCTTTGACAGAATGAGGACACAAACCCTGCTTGAAGACAATTATTGGTTAGAAAAGCAATGAAGAAACCTCCACTATTTCTTAATCTGTTGTGACTGAATAGACTGAAAGACTGATAAACTGGAGTGATTTGTAAATAGTCAGCTGTTAGATGCAAATGGAGCTTAAGGTAACATTTATTTTATATAAATGCCAAACTCAAGGGTCATATTCTTTATAATTCTGGACATTTAATTTAATAGTGTTTATAATGGGAAATATTTGGATTGATTAAACTATATCTGCAAAATTTTCCAGAAGAAATGTTCTTTAGAGTCCATCTGGAAAATTATATTCAGACTTTTTCAATGGTTAAGAGAAGATGGAAAGTTGCATTACTTTGTACACACTGCAGATTAAAAAAAAAGCAAAAAAAAAAAAAAAAAAACAAATGTAATTTTTTAAGGTTTATCTGCAAAGTTAAGTAAGAGCTGTTTTGAGAACAATCTAAAATATTAAGTAAAATTCTTGCTAGAAATAAACAAGATTAGATATAAAAGCTCAAACTGAAAATGGTCTTTTTTTCAAATGTTTGTTTTTGGACAAATAAAACAACAATGGGGAGGAATGAAAGGGTCTAGGAAATGAATCCTTTATTTTGGTTTTCCAATCAGATGTAGTTTTTTCCTATTCACAGAGTGCATTAATTTGCTGGTTAATAACAATCTTAAGTCACAAATAGAGTAGATGTCATAGATGTATTCCAGAACATGTGATTTGATGGCATCATAGCCGAATGTATGAATTTGCCAGATAGAAGTTTTATGAAGTTCTTCTTACCTGAAAATGCGATCAGAGGGTTGTTCTCCCATCACAAGATCAAAACCACGCTGGAAGATGGTGTAAGGCCAGGGACTTGAAGGAGGAAAAAATAGATCAGAGAAAAAGACAACAAAGACAGGAGAGAGTAAAACTGATTATTAGAATCAAAGCTGGAGAAGTACTAAATTTTTTAGAATACCCATCCTCCTAATCCAAACTTTTCAAAATATCCAGCCAAGTTTCTACGTCTACCTTGGTACATCCCTGTCTTTCAGAGTTTCCCAGTTCACAACTATTACAATATGCTATGTGTAAATAAATAAGCAGACAGAAAATGTATTTTGGTGCAGCTGACATAAAATGTGACTTTGGCTCATATTTATTTACCATGGGACTGGATAAAATATGATGACAGAATGAAGCAGAACAAGGATGTTGCACAGAGAAGGAGGGAGATATAGATGTAGATGGAAGCAGCTAAAGCTGGGGGGAAAAAATAAAAAAGGACAAGCGGTGAGAGTGAGAAAAACATTGCGAGAATGAGACAGATGCCAAGAGGCAGAAGTGAGAGAGAGAGAGAATGATAGAGATTAATGGGGAGTGGCAGCTTTGGGACTAAACAGTCTGCAAAGCGAAAGCAGAAGAAAGGGAAGTGACAGGGGCCTGATGCCGTTCGGAGCAAACTCCTTCACCACTGTAAGCAAAAAGAACATCAGTAAGAACGGGAAGCGGCTCCAATGCCATGGGCTACGATCATTAAACATTTAAGTCACCCATGGGTGCCCACTCTGTTACACAGTGACAGGAACTTAGAAGGAAGACCAAGGGAATGAGAAGCAGAAATGCACAGTTGGGTGAGCTGAAGGAAATTTTCCAAAAAAAACAAAAAAACAAACCTGGGCATGAATATAGTCAGAACATAAAGAGAAATGCCCAGTCTGCCTGCTGGAGGCCATTACTCTGTAAGAAATTAGCACAAGCTATTCTTTCCATTGCCACATTTATTCTTGCTGAGTGGTTTTAAGTGACTCCAGAATTCAATACAAAAAAAAAAGAAAGGAACCCAAATGTGATTTTTAGCTGGTCTATTAAATTTCTTAAAAGCTGTCCTGTGGAGTTCGAAGCCACAAGTGATTTTATTTTTTACAAGTCATTGTAGGTCCTTGCAGATTTTGTTTTTAGAAAAAAAAATTACAGTGTTTTGAATTTTTGTCTATCTTCTGATATATGAGACTTCAACAATTAGTAAATTATATAAAAAACAGCATTGCTTCTAAAAAAAAACATTTCCTTTTATATTACAAGCCTTGCTTGGAAAGTTTCCCAGAGATATAGGTGTGATTTTTAAAAATGCTTGTAGAGTCACTAGAGGTTCAAGTTGACCTTCTGTTAGGGTTCTGAGACACCATCCAATGTAGCGAAAAAACAATTAATTTTTTATTACATTGCTTCTTATGTTGCCATATCCTAAATGTGTGTCTAAAAGTTCAAATTTTAGAGTTATTTAGAGTTATGGACTAGTCATATACATTTACTAAACATAACATACTGTATAGATATATAAATTACTGAATTCATAGCTTTTTATTGGATTAGGGTGGATTAGGGTGACATTTGTTGCTATGTGAATTTATTGTCCTTTTTAAACTAAATATCTGGGAGGAGCCAAAGTGGTTAAAGTATCATCATCCAAATTATTCAGATTGTACAAAAGAATAGTAGATGAAGTTTTTCTAAGTATTTAGGATCCTTATGAGAAAAACTCTCCATATTCTCTGTATATTTATAAAGATGGGGTCTTCAATTGTGGAATATGTGGGCAAAATATCAATTCTGGTCCTTCTGAATGGCCCTAAGTAGGGCTGGGTTCACAAACATTGTCAGAAAAACAAGTGAGACACTCCATTATAGATCTCAGTTGGCTTTCTAGTTTTATTTATGAATAATCAATGAAAAATAGGATTAATATTTGTACAACTTCTTATCTACAGCTGATGTCTATCAATTTTTTATATCCCAACCTAACATTAAACCAATATGTAAAATTTGGGTCTCTGAGCCATTTTCCAACTTTATGAGCCCCATTATTAAATATTGTCTGGGACCATGTCATGCGGAGGAGAAAGATACTTAAGTGCCCTAAGGCAGGGAATAGAATAAAATAGAAATACCCTTTATTGTCCCTCAGTTGGAAATTTAAGGTGTACCTAAAACTAGGTGAAATGCATATGGAAGCATACAGATCTTGTAGATAAGATAAAACTATAAAAGCAGAAATAAAAAAACAAGATACTTTTTAGTTAGGCCAAATTTACAACATAAAAAACAGCACTGAACAACTATCAAAATAACATACTTATTATTTTGATAAAAGCAGGACTGCGTATAAAGTCTAATAGCTAATAGGAAGAAGGGTCTATGGCAATGCTACTTTGTTCAGATTTGATGCAATAGTTTTATATTGTTGTTGGTGCCACACAAACCACCTGGAGCTCTAAGACAAAAGAGATGGTTATAGACTTTGGAAGGTCCAGACCAAAGCCGAGACCAGTCGTAATAGAGGGAACTGAGGTGGAGGCCGTGGACTCCTATAAGTACCTCGGGGTGTGGTTGGACAGCAAACTGGACTGGTCAAAGCACACCAGCAACCTCTACGGGAAGGTACAGAGCAGGATGTATTTCCTCAGGAGACTGCGGTCTTTTAACATCTGCAGCAAATTACTGTGTATGTTTTACCAGTCTGTGATTGCCA
>JAUZNJ010031289.1:0-14303 GCA_034780135.1 Jordanella pulchra | reverse complement strand
CCTGGGTCACCCGCGTCGAGGACTAAGGCCTCCATACATGGGTCGTGCGCGCTAACCACTGCGCCACCTGCACACCCCTCATCTTGAGTTTCTGTTCATTTTCTGTTCATCCTCCAATGAGGACACCGATTTTACTCCATGGTCTAACAGCCATGAAAATAAATCAAGGTATCCACTAATCCTGCATCTTCACTAGATTATCTTAAGGGATACAGATGTGGGGCATCCCCAGATCCACAAACCACATCTAAACTCCAACCTCTCTTGATCCCTTCATCATTTCCAACAAGGATGAAGATCTTGTCCAAACAGTGGAATCTAAGGTTTAACAAACACAGAGCCGCTTCTCCAGCACCCACTCTCTGAGGGGGGGATTGAAGTTTGATCTCCTGCTAGTCTGGTCTCATTTTTTAAAAATAAAAAGTTTGCTTTGTTTACGACAACTTGAAGATATAAAGCTTTTCTTGAAATTTTGCGGTTGTTGAGGAATGTTATTTGTGTTCCTATGTTATCGTTGACAGGATTAATGTTCTGGCTTTGTTCTCTGTGACATGATGAGAAGTTTGAAAGTCAATCAACATTTTTCTATTCTGTCTCCATCCAAAGCTTCCTTTGGACGTGGTGGACTTGTTCCCACCACTTAGAAGCAGTGTACCCCTGTCTCCTGGAGGACACGTGGTCAGTGTGGATGAAGATGATGTAGACTTTGACACAGGAGGTGAGAAAACAACCACACAGGCATGTGTTTTGGTGTGGGCTTTCTCTAGCTATTCTGAAACTGTTGTTGGTATCATTTCCCCCCTGGAGGATTTCTATTGCAATTAAAATGTTGGATATTTAAACTGCCGCAAGGATCAGTAATATTTATTACATTCTATGCAAATAAGTTTTTTGGAAATTTGTGAAATTAGACCCAAACGTTGTTAAAAAGCAACACTTTAATTAAAGTGGGCTGACTTTAATAGCATTGCTCCCCTTAAGGATCACCGATGGTTTTGCTATTAGATATAAAAAGAAAAAACCCCAAAGGTTTACTGTCTTGCCAAGCAAGGATAAATAATCTTTCACTATTATATCCTTAAAGTCCAAACGCGTTTCTTATTAATTATTAAATAGGAAAATATAACAATGAATTTTATTTTCCAGCCTGCAAACAGTAAACTCCTGTTAGACATTTATTTAGCAGCAGAAGAGATGCCGCTGTGTTCCCTGTAAGAATCGCTGCACTGTTTGCATTATCAGTTAGAACATTTAGCACAGTTTGCAGCATTACCTAAATTTGAGATTTTCATAGGACTTTAAAGCATTTCCACACAAAACCTGTTCTATCAAAAACAAGTTAAATGCATAAAATAGAGAGAACAGCAACTTTTCAGTGTTTGATTCAGCCTCTCTTTTATTTGCTTAAAGTCTCTTTCAGTGTAAGTAAATCAAAGGTATGTTCTGTCAAAATAAATACAATACTTTTTCATATTTTTTTTAATTAAAAATAGCTAAATTCAACAAATCTTCCTACAGTAACAGCTTCCACATTGTAGGGTGTTAGAAAAGGATCAGATTCTAATTTTCCATCATGCTAAAAATCAGGACGTTCCAGTTCCCAGTTGATTTGTAAGTCTATCTTAGAAATATTAATTTATAAACATCTTTAAATATAAAAAGGAATTTTTAAACATCTATAGAAACTCTTGTGTGTAAAAGTCAAAACTTTAAACCAAACACTTAACACAAGACACCATCATGTTTCCATGAACCAGTTACAAAAAAAACATTCAAACACAACAATCTAGAAAAGGAACCAGAAGGAAGAAAGTCTCAGCAGGTTTTCTGCAGAATGAATGGACTGTGAAGTATCTGCCAAGCTAATTAACATTTCCTGCTGCCTTAAAAGAAAAAAAAAAGCCTCCAGGATATATTTATGAACCTCCTGGAATATATCCTGGATCCTTTCTATTTTTCTTTCTATTTTATCGTATCAAACCCAGAACTCATTCTGCACAGTTTTCAACGATGAAGCTTCATGAGCAGCGTTTGTGCTCGTCTGCTAAGCCATCCTGCACAGTGAACTAGATGCCCTTTGTTGTGAAGTGATGCTGAGCAAATAGGTAAATAACTGTTTCACTATTACTGGGGTAATAGACTGCAGCCCTGCAACAACTCAGATTCTCTGTTGCAGGTCAATACGTGCAGATAAAAGGGATGCGGTTTAACAAAAAATCATAAACATATGCCTCTTTGGGGTCAGATGTTGGCAGGTAGTGAGGAGTTTTCACATTTTTGTGACTTCTAGTAGTCGCTTCAGAGTCAGTTTTATTCAGTAAAGGTTAGAGAAATTATTATTTTTTTAATTATTTTTAACTACTTTGATTTAAAAGGCTTGCTAGTGTGCTACTACTGATTTTCTAGTGTGATACCAGTGGGTTTACGATGTGGGACTCTCTATCTTGGAAAATGGACAGTTAAAGTACAAGAGGTTGCACAAAGTCTCTCTTTGTTGCTCCTGCTTTACGTGTCATAAAGAAACAAACTTCCCAAGAGTTCAGCGATTCACAGAAGCATCCCTTCTGCTTTAGCTGAATGAAATAATAGCTAATAATAATAATATAAGACTTCTATAGGCATTACTTCTTTTTATAATGAACCATCAGAATGGTTGCTTTATAGTCATAACTGCTGCAGTGTAGCAAGAAGAGATTTGAGAAAATTCTGACTTTTTTGGAGCTTTTCTTTTTCCACAGTTATTTGTCTGCTGTACTTATGACTTAACTTATAAATATATTCCAATCGGATTTATAAATTAAAGGTGGATATTTTCCTTGTCTTTCTTGAGAGTTATGAGTTATGCCTTGCAAAAAGTTTTCATATCTTCTAAAATCCTTCACAATTTTAACTTTACATCCACAAACATCAGTGGATGTAAGAGAAGTGTGGTGCATGACGTTAAGGTTGACCCCCATCGATACATAAAAAGGAAATCACCTTATTACATGAGGAAGTAAACAACGAAGCAGTTTTCAACATTTTCAAAGCCTCTTCTTGTCATCCAAGAGTGACAGTCATTTCTTTCCAAGAGATTTAATCAAACTTGTTGATCATGATTATATTAATGGGCTAAATCACAAGATTTCTCTAAAAGTTTCTATTTGCAAAAGCTCATCGGTAAGAGCTGTTGTTCATCCTCCATGTTTTTCCACACATGGCTGTCCGTGTAGATACAAATTTTCCTAAGTGTGCGGTGGGCGTAGAAGCTAAAAGGATGTCATTTTGACACGCTGGCCTCATGGAAGCGTCAGACATAAATGAAGCTTGACATCAAAAGTCACCACCTGTGGTTCAACACGGTGGTGGGAGCATAAACTGTGTGGGAATCCTTTTCTTCATTAAGGACAGGGGAGACTGAGTGACGGGAAGATGGGCGAAGCTAAATAGAGGACAGCGATCAAAGAAAGCCTGGTAGAAGTTGATAAAAAAGTCTGAGACAGAGACTCACCTTCCAATAAACACTGTTTCTACAAAATCTACACTCTGTTTAAAAAGATCACATCACATGTTTCACATGGGCAAGTGAAAAAAAACTGTAAACCTCCCGCCAAGCAGCAAATTTTGCCTCTAATTGTGACTGAAGATACGTTCACTCCAAACACGTTCTGGGCGTCAAAGCATCTGATTTACATACAAAGTCTATGGGGGCGGTATCGGGCACCGTCGTCCTGTGGGGCAGCTCCAAAGGTTTTAAATAAGACAGAAGAATGGATTATTATGTCCAAGGAGAAGAGTTAGCTGCGATCATTCGCTCCACTAAAACATTTTTTTTAAATGAACTATGGCAAAACACTGTAAAATACCCAAATTAAGTATAAGTGTTAAAACTATATAAAAAATATATGATTGTATATTATGGTACTTGTACATAAAAGCACTTTAAATTCGCTTCCAGCCGCTACGAACGGCGGCAGGAAATCCCAGACAGGCTGTCCGGTTCAGAGAGCTTTAACTCTGCTGGAGGTCTGCCGCTTCAAACAAGAACTGTATATTTTAGCAGGGTCATAATCCTGATGAATCCATAATCCAGATGATATTCTGAGGTGGACTTTTTTTGCTTAAAAACTTGTTGAAACTATTTTTCCCAACTCAACAAAGCAAATCAATCCAATCTGCTCTTAGACTTGCAACCACAGAACAGAGCAGATCCAATAGTCACTGCTGCCACCATCATTGGGTCAGCTGATCATTTTATCCCCAACAATTAATGAACATTTATAATAATCAAAGAAGTTACATTTAGGGTAGAAAGCAAATCAAGGTGCTAAATAAAATCCCCTATGAAACCAAAGTGAACTGTAGGAGTGTTGATCTACTCCTTTATATGGCTAAGCTACTCAGCTGCTATTAGTATAATACTGCAGCTGTGCAGGACAGCTTCAGGTGTGTGTGATGCGTGTGTGGTTTCCACATTCCCTCCATCGCTGCACCCCAAGGATTTAGCAATAAGCAAGAGGTTGTTCTCAGTAGACCTGCATGGTATCATAAGATTTAAAAAGTCTGTGCAGGTTAAACATATGGAGTCAAACAGGACGCCTATGTTGAAAAAATGAACATTTCAAGACGCGGCCATTTCAATTTTCATACATCTTTTTGCTATCATATCACTCCTAATTTTATATGGTAGACAAACATGAAGAAGGAGCATGATTTTTAAAATAAGAATAAAAACAAGTGTAACCAGACTCCTGTGAAAGTCTGTTATCTGTACCAATTTTGCACATCTTAAACTAACAAAACAAGGCTTATTTATATGACAAACAGGTATAACAGACACATTAAAAATGTTAAAATATATGATTTATATAGCTTAACCAATCGATTATTGAAATAATCGTCAACTAATTGAATAATTGGTTAATCGTTAACTTGAGTATAGAGGCTATAAGACATGCCTTTAGCTGACAGAGCGACACACTTAGAGCAGTTATTAAACCCAACTTAAAAATATATTGCAGTTATGATAAAAATAACTTTTTTGTCTGTTTATATGCTCCATCCAGAACTCCTCAAGTATAAAAGTTTTAGTTGGCCATCGATTAATTGATAAGCAAAATAATTGTTGATTTCAGCCCTAATAATTTATATGGTTTTTGCTTTAAAGTCAATGAATTGACTGTTTCTTGTACTTTTCAGTTTTGCCTCAGTTGAAGCTGCTCATCATGTGGCTGAAATGGAAAATTTTGGACACTATTACTGTTTATTTATGAAGGCTGTTTGTTAGAGGACAGAAGAAATCTTAAATTTTAACCAATGAGCTGTGCCTGCATGATGCCCTAGTGTAATGGAAAATAGTTGTTTTGGTCCAGAAATATCTATTTGCAAATAATACAAATAGAAATGAGACAAATATAGAGAAGAAATGAAGGAAAACTGTCACTTGGAAGTGATTAGTGGAGCTTATGTCACTTTTAGTTTTCTCTCCAGCTTTGGGAAACTGTAATAGTTTCTACAAAAGCATTCTGTTAATCTCTGCTGTAAAAAAATATTTTCTCTATGTATGCATATTACTATTAATTTCTTTGTTTTTACCTTGCAAACTGATTTTTCAATTCTCTGCATTCAGGAAATACCTCTAGTTAGGAATAACCCCTGATCTCTTAGCCTGGTTGCAAAGTCAGTCTTGTTGTCCATTTCAGTTTTAACTGATCATTTTGAGGTTTATCCTGGGCTCTGCTGTTTAGGTTATTTGGTTAAAAGCTGACCTGGACCGTTTAGTTGTGTCGCTAAATGAACCAGAAAATGCTTTTTGCAACATGTGTCCTTACAAACAGAAAGCAGTGGGGGGTTGACCTGCAGCAGCTGGTTTCTTTCCAACAAATACCTCGTATATTTGTGTATGGCTGCATGTTTCCCCAGATCCCACCCATCCACTTTTTCTGCCTCGTTTTCCATGCATAAATTCAAGCTGTTTTTAATTTGTTTTCCTCCAGTTTCATCTTTTATGTTGGTGTAAATATAGATGCATCGTAAAAAAGACAATAAATGTTTTGTATGAAGCAATCTAGACTGTTGAAAAAGGTGGAGCTCAATACCGGCTCTTCTGAGACTGTTTATTTCCCTCTTTATGCCCTACTTTCTGTTGGCCTATTGCATAAAATCATGAAAAAAATCATTTAATTTATAAATGTGACAATATTTAAACTCTGTGACTGCTTCTTTAAAGCACAAAATTAATCAGTAACTCTTATTCCCAATCCTAGTGATCCAGTATACAACAGAGAATAAGGAAACGTGTGCCAGGTTAGTGAAAACTTTATAAACTAATGAAATCATGAGGATATCCTGTGTAGCTTGTATCTATTTATCCATGTTCCTTTAATTTTATTTAATAATATGTAAATATAAAGACTAAATATCCATATATCTCCCGGTTCCTTCTTATTGTTTAGGTTCTGGGGGCAATGTTCCCAGAATGCACTCTGCACAGATTATCCAACAGGATTTTGCTGTCACTGCAAACCAGGCTTCTACGGAAATGGCCGCCAATGTCTACCAGACGGTTAGAACTCCCCTCTGATCAACATTTTCACTTTTTCTTTTAAACCCAGCCCGTGTCGTAGGTTGATAATTGTTTAATGTGTCTGTAGGTGCTCCTCAGCCTGTTAGCGGTAAGGTGAGCGGTACGGTGATGGTCGGCTCCACTCCGTTTCAGCTGAATGACATTGACCTTCATGCCTACATCGTGGTTGGAGACGGAAGAGCGTACACAGCCATTAGTGAGGTAGATGGACTCAAAACTTACCCGTTAACTCATGGCAAACAGTTATGGATTTAATATTAGCATGATTAGCAGCTAAGCCTTTTTTCTGTGTAGGTACCAGAGTCAGTGGGTTGGGCCATGATGCCAGTTTCACCAATTGGAGAGCTTTTTGGATGGCTGTTTGCTCTGGAGCTGCCCAATAGCCAGGCGGGATTTAAAGTCACAGGTGATCTTGTTTTTGTCTGTTTTACCGGACAGATTTTCCCCTCACATGCATGGGGGACAAATTGTTCCCTGGCCAGGACTTTGTGTTTTGCTGAATGGTCACCCAGCCAGATGTTGTATTTTTTTCTCCAGAGATGTGATGCGATATGAAACTTCTACCTCCCTTCTTTAATAGGAAACAGCTGCATGTGCGTTTGTTTTGGAGAGCAGAGTTTCTTTTTCCCCCCTTGTCAACAGATGAAGCTCCATTATGGATTTGAGACGGTGCAGGAACAGTTGATTGATTTGTTGACTTATTGTGTTACCAGGTGCTGAGTTCAGTCGCCATGCTGAGGTGGTGTTTAACCCTGGGGACCAGCGCCTGTCCATCATCCAAACAGGCCGTGGACTTGACGAACACAACCACCTCAGCGTGGATACAGTAATCAATGGCAATGTGCCATACATCCCCCCCGGAGCTGAGGTTACTATGGAGCCCTTCAAGGAGACCTATCAGTACTACCCATCTGGTATATTTAATATTATAGGAGGATAAAATCAAACCACTGTCATGCTTTTTGTCTATAAAGTTCTTTTGCTTTTCTTATACATCTTATAGTTGCGACCTCAAGCTCCATCAGGGAGTTTTCAGTTGTTTCAGCTGAACGGGGAACAGAGTCCTACACTTTCCAGCTGAAGCAGAACATCACCTACCGTGACTGTCGCCATAACAACAGGGCTGGGACACCTGAGACGCTGCAAATCAACATGGAGAGGATGTTTGTGATGTACGTCAAGGAGGAGCGGATCCTGAGATACGCCATGACGAACAAGATCAGCCCGGTTGGAGGTGAGTCACAACCTAACCTGCATTTAGGGTTAACCTAACCTGTAATAGCATCTTAAACCTTCTACACAGCAGGTCTTTTGTGTTTGTTTTTATGGAGTGGTTAATAGAGTATGTTTTTACAAGTGTTTATGATGCATAAATAATATGTTTAACACCTGATTGAAGGTTGGTGTTTTCACAAGGCGCATTAAACCTGACAAATGACCCTCAATGAGACTCATAGTCTAATTTACTGAATATGACTGTATAAAACAGTAGAGGACCGAGTTCTCTGCCTTGTAGAACCCCAAGAATAATTTCTGAGGTTTTTATTCTTTGAAGGATTTTAAGTTTGTTTTTGGCCCCTAGGTCATAAAAAAACATGAACACCAATTAGAAAATGTTTATTGCAAAAGTGTGTGGGACTTTAACTTGTTTACATCTAATTTTGACTGTTTTGGAAAATAAAGTTCACTGCTGTAACATAATGAAGTTAGACTTTAAATGAAAAGTTAATGATGTTACTGTTAACAATTAAAACATGGAAAAGGAGCAATAAGAAGACATCTGAGAAAAGTTTAAAAAGAATAGTCAACTCTACACAAGTAGATTTTTAACCTTGATTTAAAGTTTTTGTATTTTTACAGCCTTCTGGGAGTCAATTTTTACTATCTTTACTTCATTGACCTGATCTAATGTTTGAATAAGTTAGTGTATATTTCACTGGTTAAGTTTAAAACTAGTTACATGTAAATTAACTGGTGGATCTAACTAAACGCTGTAGGTTTAACCTAGAGTGTATTTGGCTTCCTGCTTAAATCCTTCCCAGGCGAGTTCAGTGGCCAATTGGACCAAAACCCAGACATAATGGTTGCAGTTCTGCCACAGAAACCACAAGAGCTCAGTCTCAAACGCACACAAATGTATAATTACTATTTATGGTTCTGTTTTGTGTCACAGTTCACTGAAAGCGATTTACAAATGTATTTTTCTCCATGCATATCATTGTATTTATTGCCTGGGGGGCTTTGCAAACATTTCTAGGTAAAGGGATTTGGCTCCAATGAGCAGGACAAACATTAAACTGTGTATGTTGTGTGTTTTCATAGGAGATATTTGGTTTTGTGGTTTCAAGACATAAATACCATGATTAAAGTGTTTATTTTCTGCTGCCGTTTTACACCATATCAAAAGACATAATTAAAAGTCTGTCAGGAAACATTTTTATCAGTAAAGTGTACTTAAATATGACGCTGTATGATATATTTTTTGTACATTTTTTTAGACTATCATTGGATAAATCTAACCTAATAGATATTTGTAAAGTAAAAACATTTAAACAGTACCTTTGAAAGTATTCAGCTCCAACCTTCCCATCAATTCTGACCAGTGTCCCTGATTCTGGCAAAAACAAACTACTACATTTTAAAAGGTTCACCATCCACTTTCCATTGTACTTCTTTAGCACTCATCCAAGAAACACACAATCTTTGCTCAGTCTTTAAGATGAAGGGGAGAAAGCCCGAAGGAGGTTGCCTTTTTGCTTTGTGTTTGGTCGCAGACCAAGTTTCTGTCACTGGAACGTCAGCGTGCTGATTAAAAAGCTCACCATTAAACATCTAGAGCACGCTCTTGCTGCTGACACACTCATATGCTCTGAACACAGCTGGAAGATCTTGCTGGGATCAGAGGTTCTGTAAACATGACTTAAGTGATGAGTGTTAACGGATCCTCTACTTTCTGGGAAATAATATCTAAGCCAATGAAAGATTTTCTTGAAGAGGGGGGTTGCTGGGCAGAATAGCTGCCCTGTGAGGTCATGAGAATCTGAGATTGCAGACATGCTTAAGGCACTGAGGAGATAACACAACCAGATAACGAATTAATTGTACAGTACTATATATTCGCTTTTAGGAGGCTTTCAAAACAATCCTCCTAAAGCTTTATTTTTAGTATTTACAGAACATTTGGATTATTACAGATGAAATTTCACTGCAGAATTGATCCATTTAGGTATTTCAAGGTAAAGATGCCTAAATACACAAGCAAAAAAGTAGAAAAAAGGTTCCAATTATAGGAATAGCTTGTTTGCAAAGAGCTTTATAATGATGAATCTGTTGAATTTGTGCATTAAGAAGAGGAGGAACCACGTAAAAAGCAACAGGTGGGAAGCTGCAGCCATCGCTTTGATGGTGTGCAGTGCATGTGTGGGATGTGTGTGTTCCTAACCCCTCTGTCCTGCTCGCCTTCGCTTCTCTCCCTGTCTCTAATTATCCGTCAGTTTTTTTTTTTTTCCCCAATCCATGTGGATCTCTGCCTCTCATCTGCCCTCCTTCCTGGCCACATTACACTTTGAAGAGTCTTTTTCTCTCTCTCTCTCTCTCTCTGATAATGAGCCAAAATCGTTCTCTGGCCTGGGGAGATGAGGGGCAAGCTGTGCGTTTAGTTTATGTCGTTTATGGTAGAAGAAGCGTCTGATGGATGCCTAAAACTCCAACATCATAAAAAAAAAACGTCTTGTTCTATGTTAAAACAAGCTCTAAAAACTATTTAAATCATCTGATGGAAAGTAGGTCCACAGTAATGTGCGGTTTTCCCCAAAGTGTTGTTTTTTTTATATGGGATACCACAATCCTGTTAGACCATTTTTGAGGCTCAGACGAGACCAGCGTGGCTTCAGTCCTTTCTGAACTGTTTTTAATTCTCAGCACTTTTATTCATCCTCCTGCATTCTTTCGTAATGATTTCCCAGAGATTTCTCTTTTCTACAGTTCTCTGGAAATCAGTCTGTGTTTTTTTTTTTTATTAATTTGTTTTTGGGAGTTTAGGTCTGAACCAGACGGTGGTATGAGGGACCTCTGCTGCTTCTATGTTGTCTCCTGTTTAATGTCCAGGACATGTGTGTCTAACCTCATCCACATGTTTTTTGTTTGTTTGTTTTTTATTTTCTGTGTTGAGCTCATGTAGGGGAGTCCCCTCTTTAGAGGGAACCGTCTCATGGGAATTTGTCTGAAGCTTTTTTACATGTGTCTCTGGTTAAGTTTTCATGTAATTAATGAACTTTACAGGTTTCAGTCAACTTGAGGTCAGGCATAACGGACACTGCTGAGGTACCACCGCTTGATTTATACCTGACTAAACTTTTGTATCAGATTACCAAAGTTATTTCTATTTGAAGAATCACAAAACAGGCATTTGTTACTGCATTCTTTAAATTTGCCCTGCAAGGTTTTTACTAAATAAAATAAAAACAATTGCTTTGATTGCATTTGCAGGTGTAAAGCAGCACACTGCTTTCTTGAATTAAGTATTGAAATTCAAGGATATAATTAAATTCATGTGAAATTCAGACACATGAAGGAGCAATAAGGAAAAACGGTTTTCTGCTTCTTTCTCCTAAACTTGTCTTTCAGCAAATAGAAATAATTCTGGTTACTCAAAACAGGAAATACTCAGCCGGTTTGTTTCGTGCTAAAGCTGCACTGGACTCAAATCAGTGTTTGGTTTTGACTTTCAATGTCTTGGTTCTGTTTTGTCCTCCATTGTTGTGGCAGATACTTCTGTGGTTGAGCTGTTGAACCCCTGCTATGCTGGGAGCCATGACTGCGACACAACAGCCCAGTGTATCCCACTGGAGGGCCAAGCTTTCCGGTGCCAGTGTGCCACTGGTTATAGAGGGGATGGACAGAACTGTAACGGTAACTTCATCTCCCATGTCTTTCTGATTTACCACACACAAACATCCATACATTCACCATAAATGTCACATCTGTTTTGTTGAAACTATTTATTTAATCCAAGGTAGAAAAATGATAAAAAGTGTAAATGAAGCATAAAAGTCTGGTTTGTTTCATGTAAATGTATTAACAATCGACTGATGGGTCAAGGAAATGCGCCTGTGCTGCTTCAACATTTGTCAGACTTGTGTTGAGGGTCCAAGTTCAATCTGGATGAATGGAACCAGAACCGTTATCCTTCTCTCCTCGTTGTTAAAGAAGACGTGCAAGACTCTGAGCTGGTGATAGGTTTATCATGAGGCCAGCAGGTGGTCTCCATCTCCTGCTGACATCACAAAGAAGGCCTCTCAGCTCAGCCTCTGTTCCCATGGACAGACTTCAGCCTCTCTCGCTGATCGTTTTACTGTCCTTATAGAACGATGCATTTACAGCTAAAAATTTAAGCGTGACCCAGGGTAGTATGCAGGGAGTTAATAGGAATAGTAAACATACTAATTACTGGTTTTATTGCCCCGCACATGGCTTGGTGTTGGTGTTTAGTCGGAGTATTCCTGCTTTACAGAGTGTCTGACGTAGCCTCTCTTCCTTTGATGCAGACATTGATGAGTGTGCAGAGGGTTTGAGCTCGTGTGGCAAATATTCCCAGTGCCTGAACCTTCCTGGTACACACCGCTGCCAGTGCCAGAGCGGCTTTGAATCAAGCTACGACAGCCATACTTGTGTTGGTAAGTTCAAGCAAATATAATCTGCTTCTATTAACTTATTAACTCTATAGCTTTTAAAAGGAGCATTGAGTATTCTACAGCTTGCTGCTTTTTGTCATATTTCAGCCACAAACTTTACATATTTTAGGATCTAACAATTTTATACCAAGGTCTAGAAACTTGAGCACAAATCTGAATGTAAATTAAGTATCAAAGCCATAAATGCAGGAATAATG
The DNA here is from genome assembly GCA_034780135.1 of Jordanella pulchra. NCBI lineage: Eukaryota > Metazoa > Chordata > Actinopteri > Cyprinodontiformes > Cyprinodontidae > Jordanella > Jordanella pulchra. The sequence continues at coordinate 1,848 of JAUZNJ010031289.1, read as the reverse complement.
TGTTTTAATAGCGACGGTAGTTGTTAGACTCCCTGTTTTGATTTCTGTGCTTCATGAGTTCAGCCAATCTGGGAAGCGTCTCGTTCCAAATGAAGAGAGTTATTAGAAAGGAACTTTTGTTTGTCTACAAAATGTGGAAGCAGATAAATGATTAATGAAAGGGGGATTTTTGGCTAATAAATGCACAGTTAAAGATACAGTACATGTTTCATATTTGGATGAAATTCCAATGAATCATCTGAAAACATCTGTACAATTATACTTTACTGTAAACATTTTTACATTTTCTTAACTTAAGTGCAACACTTTTCTTTTTTTTTCATGATTTGCGGTGCAGTATTGTGCAGTCATTATCTTACATGTAGGAGAGAGCAATCAACAATCTTAGCTTGTTGAATTGGTAAATGAAAGTGTTCTCAAGGTATTTTACAAGATAAAAGTATTCAATTTATTAAAATTAGGGAAATTATGTCACAGTTTTGAAAATTGGCCAATACTGATATTGACCCAATGCTATATTAGCATGAATCATATTTTATTATTTATTATTTATTTTATTTATTACTGTTTTATGCTGTCCCTGCTAATCCAACAGAAACTGTCTTTCTGTTGGAAAGACCTCTGTTCAAAGACCATGAAACAACTCTAATGTTGAATATATTGGGAGAAAACCCAGACACAACAGATTTAATGCCAAGACAAATAGCTTAAGCTAAGCTAACAGCATGAGAACTAAGACAGCAGCAACGACTGTAACAATATAGGTAAAAAAAACGTTAGAAATCAGAATAAATTATCAAATGCTGGGAGAGATTTGTTTCCACCTACAGTTTAAAAACTACCCTTGAAGAAAACTAAGCGACCTCCTTGGAGTGAATTACCCTAATTTAGCTGGTATGGTTAGCAGATGTGCTACACTGAGGCTCGTGGCTATCCTTTTTTTTCCGACTTAGTGGATCTGATTTGTTTTTTTCTTTGTTCACTCAGACATAGATGAGTGCAGCTCCTCTCCATGTCACATCAGTGCCAGATGCATCAACGAGCTGGGGTCCTTTCAGTGTCAGTGCCTGTCTGGATATTATGGTGATGGGTTCCAGTGTTCCCCTCTGGAAGGTTGGTGCAGTACAGGCTGGTATAGTTACCAACTCAGTTCCTGTTGGTCACAAACGTCACACCGTGTTGCTTTGTTTTAAAAATTTCAACAGATCGGCTGAGGACCCAATGCGAGCAGCACAGAGAACGTCTACAGAGTGGAGGACAAATAAGTCTAGGAGCCTACATCCCTCAGTGTGATTCTGATGGACAGTATCGACCACTGCAGGTGGGCTTTCACTAACAGATTGGCTGTACTCATTCTTAAGGGTAAGACTTGTAAATGCAAACAGACGTACAAGCATTTGCATGTTGTTTTTTTTACTGATCTTTTATCTTTCTTTGTCTATATGTTGTTTATGTTGGTGCAAAACAAGAGACAGATTTTTACCCTTTAAGTATTTCCTACGTATTCACTCAGAAATGTTCTCTTATGTTTAGACCTACAGACTGAGATGGACATTGACATGTCTGTGTTTATCTTGTATGTCTTTTGATCTTTATCCTGTTTAAAGAATAGCTGGCAGAAAATTTCCAGCTTTCTTGCATCATATCAAACAATATTTCTATAGATTTAAACACAGAAGTATGTATATTCGTATATATAAATATATATATATATATATATATATATATATATATATATATAAAAGTTTTTTTTCCACTGAGTTAACCCAGGCTTATACAGTGGGGAAAATAAGTATTTAGTCAGTCACCAATTGTGCAAGTTCTCCCACTTAAAAAGATGAGAGAGGC
>JAUZNJ010031288.1:0-14303 GCA_034780135.1 Jordanella pulchra | reverse complement strand
GCAAATCTGTGCTCTTACCTGCTAATTGGACCTTCACACTCTGCTCTTATTGGTTCAATGTGCAATTAATGAAGATTTATATTTATATATATATACACACACATTCATCTATTTTGCTTTGTGCAAAGGAGAGCTTCAGCCGTTTGCTAGATTTGTGTAACTTTTTCTTTTTTGTCCTGCAGTCTGTAGTCCTGATTTGGATTGCATCCGCCATGTGCCTTTCTCCCTGTAATGAGGTCTAGAAAGTTCAAGGGTTGACCCTGCGAAAGGAGAAGGAACCTGAGCTAGCGGCTCTAATTGTGTTCAGATTGAGCTACGTATTTCAGAGTCCTGATAAGGACCGGACTATTTTGACTCAGATGTTTAGATAGAGAGATATATCCAAAAGGTGCAGGACACCAGACCTGCAGTAGAAGATGGCTGATGCCAGCAAAGGAACGTTCATTTCACCACAAAAGATTTAACAGACCTTTGAAACAAAGAGTATTTGTGTTTTGACTTCAGTCCAGTCCTTTGACTCCCTGGATGTTCACAGTTGTGGGTGAGGTGGATCCGCTCCTGTAGAAATTATCCTCCAGCTTTTTGGTTTTACTCGGATTTTCCAGGACAGGGTTTTACTGGAACCACTCCACAGTGGTCTCACTCCACATCTTTAGTCTTATATATGGCAGTCATCTGAGAACTTTTGAAGACTGCAGATAGGAGATTAGATGAAGCTTGTAACACAGAGGGGAAAAACAAAGGGTGTGTGCTTAAACAAGGGTGTCCCTGTGGGACTCGCATACTGCAGACCAGCATCTAACTTATGGTTTACATTAAATGAGACATATATGCAGGTCTGCAAATATTACAGAAGTACAGGGACATTTGTTCTTTTACATGAGGTGGAAAGAACCAGAAAAAATGTTTTGCATAACTCACTAGAAGCCTTTGAAGTCAGTATGGTGACCACACCCACCTCAAATGTCTAACCAATCAGATAATAACTATAATATACGAGAACATGGGGATCTGTCCACAGGAACAAATGCCATTAATCACAGTTTTTATTGACATGTAGACCTACATCACAGCCCTCTCTATATACATATACGCATAAAGCTTCTTCTACAAAGTGTTGGTCTCCATTGAACTCGCTTTTTTTTTTGTTCACATTTTCTAAAGCAACAACAAACGAAGACTCCCAGTCTAAAACCATACCTACCATAGAGTGACCACCTTAGCTGACCAGCAGGGAAAGATCCACCGTAAAAATGAAGGAGCTGCAGAGAACCAAGGTTCAGGCGAGAGACAGCGAATAAAATGCATACTTCTCAGCTTTTATTGGTAATGAGTCATCCTGTTACTTCCACACCACAAACACCCTCTACTTTAACATTTCAATTTGTGGAAAAAAAAGAGGAAAAGTTCCTTTGTGAGACAAAAGTAATAAATGACACTGAAATATTGATGTGCAACTTTGATTTACCACATTTTTCCAATGTTATTGTAACACCTTGTAAATATGCTTGAAATGATTAAAACAGGAGAAAGAACAAGCCAGGGTTTTTCCACACATCGGTTAATAAAATTCAGGAACTTTTAAAAGACTATTCAGGACCAGTTTCCTCAAATTCACACATGATGTGTGTCAGCATTTACCTCCTGCTGTGTTTACATGGACAAAGCCATCAGAATAAAATGCCAGTCAGACAAAATACAATCCGATCGGAATATTCTGATCGGATTTGGCAGGATCTGAAATTATTATCTGAGAACTTTGGTTTATGCTGAGAGGCAACCTGACATGACAGCCCATGTCCTCCCCATGTCAATTTGATGGATTTAACTGCAAAAAACAAAGTAAAAATGGCCTTAAAATCAGTTATATGTTCTTAAACTGAGCAGGTAGTTGTGATGATCAGCCAGTGAAATTGTTTCTGCCCTTAAAATCAGATGATCAGATATTATGCAGGAGAAATTAGGTAATTTAGGTTTTCATACTAAAGTAGTTAGTACAGTATCGTCATTTAACGTGACTGGAAATTCATCCAGGGGAGGATTGTTCGCACCAATGGATGTTCCGTTAGCAACATAGAAAGGAAACACCAGTATCCAGGGGTTAACAAAGTAAATATTGCTGTGTGTGAAATTTAAAACGTCAAGAAAAAACATTGAAGAGAAGATTTGTCTTTTTTTTTAATGGTGGTTTTCAAAAACTTTCAAGACCTTTTTATAAAATTCAAAAATGTCTATATATTTAAGGACCTGTGGGAACTCTGACACAACATTAAATTAAAGCAAGAGTTTATTTTGATGTTGGGGGGAAAAACTAGTTTACTGAACCTGAGCTGAACTGTACAGAGTGGATTTTGTTCCATCATTGTTTCAAGTAAAGAACATGTTTGGTAAATGGAAATTTGAAACAAAATTCAACCAATAGATGAAACTTTGCAAAATTTTTATTCTTTATAAACAAATGTTATATTTGCAAGTTTCTGTTTCAAATTGCTTTTTACAGTTTAGATTCTTTTCACTTCTGGGGGCGGGCTTTCATCTGAGTCAGGCTTGAATTCCTATTGGTCTGCTGAACATTAGCAACGTTTTTATTGGTCAAGAGCGAAGCTTTGGAGAGAACAGGAAGTGGGTTTCTAAACAATTTCAAAACGATGCGTAAAACTTCATCTGAAAAACAGAAATTTCAAAAAGATATAATCTGCAAAAATACTTTTTTTATAAAATAAAAAATTTAAAATATAAATTTGTAAAAAAATAGATTGAGGAAATAAATTAAACCCCAGAAAACAACAAAGTTATTCTCAAAACTACAACCTTTGATGGCAGTTTTCTCAAATTTGAATTTTTTTTTTTTTTCCAGATTTCCATTTATTTACGTTTTCTTACCTGCAATCATGGAACAAGATTCCCTCCATATACCTGCGCCGTGTCCGTTTCCTGCTGCCGTCACATGGCCCGCTGGGGTATAAAGGTCTGTAATCATGTGACTCCCACATGAAGGCAAAATGATTCATAAAATAAATGCAAACATCTGCTTCCAGTTGACAGACTAGATCTTTTATTCATATTTTCAGATGGCACTGCTTTAAAAAGAGGGACAACATGATTGTCAGACATGTGGAGAGACGTCACTGACTCTGAGGAACACTGCTACTGACATATTACATGTGTTAAAAGCTGACAAAACATGTTATTCTCCCGACAACCAACCGATAAAACCTGCGGCGGCTGCTTAATGCTTCTTAGTGCAAGGATCACACAGCCCACCAACATGAATACAAAGTGCAGTGAACAGTTTAATGATCCACTAGAAATCACAACATGTAAGACATGATGGCATAATCCTTAATTTGCATAAAAGAAAATACTTCCTGCTGAAAAGGTGAAAAATCTGCGAGGTATGTTAAAATCTTACAGTCTTTAGAAAAAACCAACACAATTACTTTAGATAAACTGATAAAGTAAATCAACTTTTTTTATTTCTATTGTAATATTTAATCTTTCTTATAATAAACTGAAAAACAGGAAATGAGCTGACAAGTGGACGGCAGTGTTCGATCATTTCTACCACGTCTTATTTTCCTGATCAACTCATCAGATTTCATCAAACCTTTCCACTAACTGGACGGGCTTCGGTGGAGGAGTGAAGCGTCGGCTCTAAACCAGCCTACGCCTCTTGCAGTCCCGCTCCATCTGGCCCTCTGACTTGTTGGACGGAGCTCCCAGAGGAGACACCTGGTTCAGCATGGAGTCATCGGACGCCTGGCCGAACAGGGCCATGAGCAAAGCAACGCCGAACCCGGTGGCACGCTCACCCTGCAAAAACAGACCAACACTAAGGAACGGACCACAGCTCGGTGCTCACCTGCGAGGATTAACTTCTGAGATTAAAGGCAGGTGTGATGGTTCAGAGAAAGCAGCTGTGAGCTCGGCTTCAGTAAGAACATAAAAGAAACACTTTATGAGACGAGGCTCCTTTGGCTTCTGACAAGTTAAAGTTCTTAGAACTAAGAAGGATCGTCTATAAAGCTTAAAATTAACTTATTTTTTTCTTTAGATATATATAAAAAAATTGCAAACTTTTACCTAAAGCACAACACTGCAAAAACAAACAAAAAAACATTTATTTCCATATTTTACTATCTTTAATCTGATCAGTTGTTTTACTTTGAAAATTACATCTAAATAATAAGGAACTTCTTAGATAAATGCATTTGTCCTTAATTTGAGCAAAAAGGTCAAATTATTCATGGAAAGAGTATCTTTGGCCGCAAAAGTCAAAAAAAATTAAACAGTTTACTTGGTAAGATGAAAACTTTTATTCTATTAGCAGAACATTATATTTACTCACTCAAATGAAGCACAAATACATTGTAGGACTTTTTGTATTTTAATACAGATTTTCAGGCCTTTAAATGATAGAAAAACAGTTAAAACTTTCAATAACTTCAGAATTGTTGATATAACCCTGATTTTCTACCATCCTTTTCTTTTCTCCAATCTCCACTGGCCAACATAGAGAGGCTCATTTTTAGAAACTTTACAGCTGTGTTTTTTTTACTCCCACAGAGCTGATGGCTGAATTTAACATTTTCAAGCACAAAAAAAAAAATCTACAGTTTTAATCTTTAGTTTCTGTTCTCAAGCATAAATGTGTTGGAAGAGGTTTTCATTTAAAGGGAAGTGACAGCATGTTTACAAAGCCAGGAAAAATCTGCATGGACAAAAACACTGCAGCTGCATCTATGATGTTAGACGTTTACTGTGTTAAAACCACAAATGGTCCAAAAGACAAAGTCGTTTTGACTCCATCTGTAAATGGATCAAGCTGAAATTCAAATTGTACAAAATATACATCAGGCATCATTTGTCTCATGATGAATATGTGACGGATCAGACGTACCAGAGTTAAAGCTACAGCTACTCACCGCATGAACTGGAGAGGCTATGTCAACATGGACCCAGACACCAGGCCAGTCGAAGCCCAGGTGGGAACCGATAAAGAGGCCGGCGCAGGAGCTCTGGGCGTTCTCCCGGTCCTGGAAAAACAATTGAGCCTTTCTTTACATGTGTGTGAGATGCACTTAGACAAAATGTGGATCTGGTAAAGCGTTAGCTTGATGTGCTGCAGCAGTGATGGGACGGTTGGATCATCAGATCCTCCCAGCAGCAGATAAAAGCCACCATCAGGGTTCAGAACGAGGCTTTGTCACTTACGGCCACAGAGTTCTTCATGTCGGCCACAGCAGAGGTGAACTCGCTGAAGTGCAGCTCCGGGCAGTAAACGAGCGGGTGGGCCAGATCGCCGCTGCTCCGACCGGCGCGTACACACGCCACCTCCCACTGCTCGCTGTTGGTCATGACTGCAGCGTGGTACTTCCCCGTGGAGATTCCCTAAACAGAAAGAAAGAAGAACAGAGGCTGTAAATAGAACAGCAGCACCGGTGTGCTGTCGCTTTACACTGAGTCACATAAAGAAACACCTGCGCTCCGGTGAGAGTGGCCATGTCCAGAACGATGTCAGCGGACAGATCTTTGGAGGCGTACACCACGCCATCTGCCAGCACCAGCCTGCCCTCAGCATCGGTGTTGTTGATCTCCACCGTCCTTCAGACATTAAAAAAACGAAAACTATTGACACCAGCTCACAAGCGTACGGCTGGGAGAACGATGTTAGATGCAACTATAACAAAATAGTCTCACTTTCCAGAGTAGAGGGTGTGGATGTCATCAGGCCGAGTGGCAGTGGGTCCCACAGAGTTCTCGGCGAGACAGAACACTGCGTGGAGGTTATCCTTAAAGCCCTGAGGACGAGAAGAGAGACGGGATAGTGGAACTAGAAAACAAACGCGTCCAAGCAGAGACCCTCTGAGCTGCTGCTCACCTGTTTGACAGTGGCCTTAAAAGCTCCCAAAATGGCCGCCGCTCCACCACAGTCTCTCTTCATGCCGGGCATCGTGGTCTGAGAGGAGGGAAAGAAAACAGACCTCAGCCAACCCAGCGGCATCTTTTTATTCCCACCATCTATCGATGGATCCGGTTTTACTCCACTCAGACGTGACGCTCACCTTCCCCTTGATGCTGAGTCCACCAGTGTCGTACACGATACCTTTGCCCACCCAGGCGATGGTCTGTGTCGCCCCCTCAGGAGTGTGGCTCAGCACTGCTAATGCAGGAGGATGCTCCGCTGCCTTTCCGACGCCGTAGATACCTGAGAGGAAGGAGAAGAGACAACAGATAAATAACTGGTCTGCTAAAGATGAGGAACAGAGTGGGAGACGCTGACAAGTTACAGCGTTTCTGCCTGTTTATCATGATGGTAACCAGCAACATCAGATTCCAACCTTTCAGAGCTCAAAATAAAGAACCATAAGTGGACAAGGTGATGGATGGATGGATGGATGGATGGATGGATGGATGGATGAAGGATGGATGGATGGATGGATGGATGGATGAAGGATGGATGGATGGATGGAGGATGGATGGATGGATGGATGGGACATCTAGGAAATACCCAAGTCCTCCTGTTAAACAAACTCAGCTTAAGAAATATTTTTATGTCTTAATCTTCCAGCCTTTGAAACTGCAGGAACTCTGCAGCAGCTGTCGGCTGCGCCTCCATCAGGCCCGCAATAAACTCCCTCCTGATGGAAACAGGCTCATCTGATATTCCAAGAAACATAACATAAAACAAACCAAACACTGTTGAAAAAAATGGCTGCATCTCAACCGCAGTTCAGCAGCAGCTGCTTGGTGAAGAATACTGCTGAATATTTAATAGTTTTTAACGTTGTGCCAAAATTAAAACCCCTCCTTCCTACTCTGACATGATCCCAACAGAAAAACGCAGTAAATAGGAAATAAATATGACCAGAGCCTTGATTATTGTCCATTTTAACTCCAAAGCTAAAACTGTTGTTGCATGAAGCCTTTTTTTTAAAAAAGGAAATATTTCTGAAGTGTAAAATTCAGGGAGTTTCATAAACATGGTAAAATAACTGTCATGGATTCTGTTGAAGGCTAACATGGCAGTCTGAGGCTTTGATTTTGTTTATATTATTAAAATGATTTATCTAAAGCTGCTTTAGCTCCACCCAACTGGTTTCCACAGTAAGAACCCTGTCGAAATATTTACTCTTTCCAAGATATTCTAACTCATAATAAAATGAAATAATTGCAATTACACAGAGCAGCACACTGGTAAGTTATGATGAAGCCCACATGTTGTTTTAATAGGAGTATCCACCTGAATTTCAGAGTGACCAGGACAAGTCTGAGTGTAGCGAACCGCTGAGCTAATATACGCTGGCGAGAACTCGGCACCCCTGCCCCAAAAATATAGAAAGTATTCAGACAAAAACCTGTTTTTCTACGGCCGTTGGTTAGATAAAAACCAGCGAACAGAACTTCCCTGAGGTCACAGTAAAGATGCTCCATGGAATCTATCTGCCTCAAGTTTTGCTCCGCCCACAGAAACACGTCACAATGTTTACCAGCTGAGAAGGAGTCTATTAAAATGTTACAGAGTATTTTACTTTGATCGAGTCTGAAATTTCTGTGTCGATTTCGTAAAATATCACCATATTTCAGACGAGATTAGAACCCGTTTAAAATGAATCTGACTGGATCTTAAATTTAAAAACCATTTATAGTTCAACACTCTTCATACTTTTATTAAACAATTAAACCTTCAGCCAGTAGGTGGCAGCGTATCGCTCAAGACACTTATTTAGCTGAGCAACAGGATCATCTCACGCGGTTTATTATAAATATGATCTAGTTCATATAGTTACACACGCATCATGAGACGCATCGTATCGTTAAATTATTGACAGCTCAGTCCCCTATGCAACAGAAGAAAGTTGAATAAGTAGAGAGGAGCGCAGACGCAGCAGATGCTGTACCTCCAAATCCTCTTTGCTTCAGTTCCTCTCCTCGAATAATAACTGGAGTGATTCCTAGTTCACTTCCCACGGCTTTTATTTCCTGTAACACAAGCAGACAGAGAATGCGGAGAAATCTTTCAAACTTCATTAGATTTATAACTTTTTATGTTAACCAGCCAATCTAGAGTATGATTGAAACAATCAGCCAAAGGCTTTGGAAAACTGTATGAACTACAGTCATAGTGAAGACAACCACCTACATCCAGGAAGTGGTCTGTGTTCATCTCATTGCACGGTGTGTCAACAATACGAGCTGCCAGCCGAACGCCGTCAGCAGCGTTGGAGAGACACTAAAACGTGCAAAAAAAACAAACAAAACAAACCTATGTAAACATTCAAAACATGAAATTCCTAGAATAATTTAAAGAGCTTGAAGAGCAGTACCACTAGTTCGGCGTCCTCCAGAGGACTACCATCAGCAACCACAAACTCCACAGTCACATGCTTTTTCTCCGTCCTGCGACAGGCTGCGGAGCGACGGGTGAAGAGGGGGAAGGCCCTGGCGATGGCGCAAGCTGAGGCGAACACATCAGAACGCTCACACACCACCTGCAGAGGGTAAAACACGCCTGTTGGGTTTCCTAATCACACTAACCTTTCATTTAATGAGCAGGATGGAGGCAAATGATCCCGTTTGGCAGAAGATACTGACCACAATGCAGCGGTTGTTCCCTCCAGGAAGGCAGGAGCGGATCAGACGGAACAAAAAGTGGGCGGAAGCCGGGCTGTTGTGTCTGCTGACGCGTGACGGCAGAGCAGCCACCACGGCCTGGTTCAGGTAGAGCGGGCAGCTGTCCGTGGGGTTCGGGTTCAGATTGCTGAGGGCGGCCTTCCAGGTCTGAAAAAAAAAACAAGACAAAACCTGTTCAGAGGTTGCAAAAAACAAAAAAACATACACAGTAACTTACTGGTGTTACTAGATATTGTAGGTTCGTAATTAAAACAATATCCTTTAATATTTTGTCAATAAGGAGAACTTAAGGTTAAAATCTTTTTATCACGCCTGATTTCCTGATATCCAGCCAATGAAAGCAGCTGTTTTAGAAAAACCTTTACTAATTTAACTTCTACAGACCCTCGCTTAGGGAGGTCCGTGAAGATATAAACTATAGTTGAACACATAGTGGAAATTGTTGTGCATTACTCACAAGGTGAGTTATAAAGTAGGTAAAATCAAGAAATGAAAAATACAAAAAAATTAAAGATTCACCGCAATTATCCAACCTTTATTGATTCTAATCAACAGATAAATATTAAATTAATTTTATTGTTTAATTTAGGTGAAAAAGTTTGATGACCTTCAATAAACATCAATAATTTAAGATGGCAAATCACTAAAAATGACAGAACAGACGTTTCCTTTAACTGAATAATATTAATCACAAATAAAGAGGAAGGATCCGTTATAAACTAATTAAAAGGATTATTAATTGGGGGTGGGGGGGTGGTCCGTAAAACTAATAAACAGAAAGTAGGACTTTAACCTAAACAGCAAAGCAGTCTTTCAACAGCAAACTTTTATAAAGCAACCAAATTAAACATTTAGATAACCTTATACTTAATTTTAAAAAGGGAGATTTAATCATTAGTTTTGTTTATATTATAAATACGCACCAATGGGACTAATAACTCATTAAATAAAAGAAAAGCAGACTTAAGATTGTTCTATTGTGCCACTTTAGCATCAGATACTGCCATAATTTACTGTAACAGAACTTTATTAACTCCCTGATTATGTTAGCCTGCTTGATCTTCAGTTAGCGTGTCGCTAACACTAGCAGACATTCACATATAGCATCCGCTCACCTCTTTGCTAACGACGGGCTGCAGTTTTCCTTTGATGTGGCTCCAGCACACGTCCTGTAGGTGGTTCTGCTGACCCAGAATCAACACAGGCCGACTCTGAGGCTCCGAGTCACCGGCAGAAACCTTGAACTCCAGCACCACGTTCGCCATTTCTGTGATTCAGGAACCACCTTCTCCTTCCTACCAACAGCAGTCTTCTGACGGTTAACGTTGTGCTGCCTTCAGGGCCAACTCGGAACATCATCTTAATCAGTATGATTAAATTATTAAAAAGACAGGAAAGGCTTTGCGCAAGATGTGAGATATATATATATGTTTTCGGTTGATTCCAAGTACGATCAATTACGTTCATTAAAAAAGAACCACGCGCAATCATTCGTTTATGTAGGGGAAAAAGTATAAATGTAAAAAAAAGGAAAAAAAGCTACATAATGCTATTAATGAGCAAAATAGTTAACACAAACGGTTTCTTAATTAGCAGTAAATATCTCATTTATAAACCACACATGATGTTTTCTCTAAGTTCAAAAAGTAAGTCAATTTAGTTGCAAATTTCTTGTTTCAAATTTTACCCTGAACGTATGGTCCGGATGGTAGCCAGGAGAGGACAAATCCGTATTCTCAGCTCTGACATCTGGAGCTGCGATGATGAGCCCTTCTGAGAATTTGAACTTCAATGAATTTAACTAATGAAGTAGAATATATATATATATATAGAGAGAGATATATATCTATATATATCTCTCTCTATATATATAGATATATATAGAGATATATATGTTGAATATAAATAACGAAGTGTTAAATAAATGCAAAGAATGATTTCACGGTTTATCAAATTTGCTAAATTTTTAAATTTAACAAATTTATTTAATTTATTTATTTAAATTTAGCAAATTAAGGTTTTATAACTATGCAATACTGAGTTTTGGGATGTCAATCCCCCATGTCATTTAATCCCCTATTAGCTTACATAGAAATCTATACAAACACTTCAGCTACAAAAGAAAAGAAATGAGAAATCACTGAGATGCACACAAATCACAGCTTAAAAACCTCAGTAAGATGTATTGCATTACCAAAGATGTTTCTTCTAGACAAACATCAAAACAAATGAAAATATTATTTAGCTTTGAATGAGGAATATCTTTATTAACAGATGGCAGGTTGTTAAAGCAAGCTGTGCAAATATTTAAAGCCATATAAGGACATAAGGAGGTATTACTGAGTGACAACACAGCTGTTTTCAATGAACAGAGCAACCATAGATTTATTGTAGCTTAAGTTGTACAAAACTAAAAATGGCCAGAAACAGCAGAGCAGCCTAAATAAAAAGGGACGACCAAAAATAATCATGATAACCTGAGTTTGTCCCAAAAAAAAGTCACTATGTCAAAAAGACAAAATAATTAATTGCAGGAACAAGTCACAAAGATATATAATCAAAAGTCTCGGTTTTAGTGTCAACATCAGTTTAATTTGACTAAATTTTGGTCTTAAATCGGCCAAGAAAAAAAACAGATCTTTTTTTTTTTTTACTTTGAGTTTAGCATTTAACAGAAATAAATGTGTCTAAAATCTGTTAGAATAGAAAAGAAATACTTTTTATTGTAACTTCTCTGGCAAGCTGGACTAAAGTTTGCGACATTAAAATCTGAAAATATTAATCAGCTTGTTATTGCACCTTCAGAGCAGAATCACCTGAGGTTATTCTTCATTGCTGAATTTTCCAGATAGCACATGTGAAACATGACCTTCACTTTAAGATATTTATAAATACACATGTAAACATCATGTTTTAAAAATGAAATGTTATAAAATGATCATTTATAGAAATAATAATTGCATTACAGCTTCTCCCAAAACAATAGGAAAATAGTCTTATTGCTTGCATAAAAAGGTTTACAGCACCTATAAGATGTTATGAGATAGTAAATTGAAGGCATTGGTAAAACAAACACCCACATATTATTACAAAGCTGATGAAAAACTAAGAAAAATTAAGGGAAATCTCTAAATATTCCCGTAATTTACTGAATGGAACGAAAAAAGTGTGACTTATTTGACACCTCGTTAAACCGTTTGCAAATCGAATTTTATCTAAGAGGACAAATAAAATGACTAACTTAAAATAAAATACTAGATTTAAAAAAATCTCGACCTTATCAGACTGAACTATGAATTCTTTATGGGCCTTTCTTTCAAAATAGAAAACAATAATATATGTCTAAACTACAGAGAGAGAGAGATAGATAGGAAGTTTAGAAGAAAGGAGACATGGGACGTAACAGGAAAAAGTAAGGAAACAGGAAAAGAGAGGAAGTAAGGACACAAAGGAGGAAATACATAAGAACAGGGGGGAGGAAGAGAAGAGCACAAGAAAGGACAAAAGGAAACAAAGAAGGAAGCAGTTAAGTGGAAGGAAGGAGGAATTCATGAGGAAGGATAAAATCGGGGACAATATTATTTTCCTCTTCTTCAATACTTATCTAGACCTGGAAAACACTAAAAAAAACTTTTTTTTCCTTCAAACTGTGTAGAAACCTGTAAGATAAAGTGTGACTAAAATCAGTGGCATGTCAGTTCATCAAGGAATATTCAACATAATGGAAATAGGCCCATTAATAATTTTCAGAGCAGCAGAACAAACTGACCAAGCTCCTAATGCCTTTCAGAGGCTGGTTTAGTACACTCCCATCAACGCTACCATTAAATTCATAGTTACTGAGACTTTTAAAAAGCTAATCTTAAAGCCCTGCATGTGTCAGTCACAGGTAAGATTGATTTCAACAGGCAATATTTCTACTAGTGCAGGACGATAAACATGATGTGTAGCAGCTCGGCACTCGTTCACAACTTGTCCCTTCATCGGTGCTGGTGAGGTGTCTAAGCATGACACAGGTTTCCATTGGCCCCGCAGGAGGCAGCCATGCTGCAGTTCTTCAGCACGGGGCAGAAAGGAGAGGCGTCGGCGTCTGCTTCCGCCTCTCTGGGAGGAAACGGCCTCATGGTGGACAGGATCAGAGCCAGGCAGTCTGCTACGTTTTTGTTTGGGGCGCAGGCCAGAGCTGGGGTGTGGCCTGCAGGGAATATACAGGCAGAAGGTCTCTGGTCGGGGAAAACACGGACTCCCTTATTGCTGTTAGAAAAAAAAGGTTCCTACTCACCGTCCTCATCTACAGCCATGACTGCGGCTCCTCTGCTCAGCAACACCTGCACCACGGTGGCCAGGCCTTTTCTCGCTGCAACATGAAGGGGCCTGCAGGACAAACAGCTTCAATCAGTCAACTTAAACAACTGGAGTTATTCATTTCCAGATGTTTCGGAACTTTGCAGGAACTCACATCTGGAGGGAGTCGTTTCTTGCATTGATGAGGGAGGAGTCGGAGATCTCACCGAGGATCAACAGAGCACACATCTCATGACCCTGCAGAGTGAAGCACAGCGTTCAGATTGCTACGATGGTATTAGGCTGCACTCCAACATAAAGAAATAAAAGTGCATTAGTGAGCGTGCGTGTGACCTTGCTGCAGGCTAAGTGAAGTGCTGTGTTATTATTGACGTCCACCAGGGTCAAGTCCGGCTTGGCTTTGAGCAGCAGGAACTCTGAAAAGATAATACTCACATTACAAGCATCTACCTGCTGTTTCTGAACAGTATGTAAAACAATCTGTAACTAAAGAAAACAATGGTCAAAGTTACACAAACCCAGCAGAAAAAAACAAAAAATGAGTCAAATCCGAAACTAGTGTTAGTCAGCCTGAAGGACTGAGTAAAAACACAGACTCCCCAAGTTTGACCTACCGACCGCCGCCGTCTGTCCGCAGTCTGCTGCAACCATCACAGCAGAGCATCCAAAGTGATTGACAGCATTGACCTGCGCTCCATGGGCCAGAACCAGCTGCAGCCCGGCAACACTTCCTGAATAAGCAGCTGCATGCAGCGGCGTCCTGAACCACAGCACAACAAACAAAAAAAATAAGTAATAACTGAAAATCTGTCAAACATTCAGCATGGTTATATTTTCACAATTGCAGAGTCTGACAAAAGTATTTGAAAATTTTATGTTAAAACTTTGAAACTTAAACGTATTTTATTGGGATTTCAGTTTTAAACAGACTTTAAAAAGTGAGCCACAGCAACTGCAGCCTGAGGTCTTTAAAGGTCTGTCTAGACACTGAAGGCTGGTTTATGCTTAATGTATTTACAGTTTGGCTTGAAGGTTTACACATCCCTCAGTTAATGACACACAAAAAAAAACAGCTGATCAGTGGTCAAAAAAATGTATAAATAATAACACTGCAGCTAATGTTTATGCAGAACAATAGAACTGTGACTTTACTCCTCACTCTAGATGAAAGTCTGCCCCCTGAACTTATAAGAACGTGTTCTGTAAAACGCAACTAGAAAATTATGCAAGCTATAAACTCAACCTAAAAATGAAAAATTGAAAATAGAAATTATAAAAAATAGCTTGAAAATACAGGTGCTGGTCATAAAATTAGAATACCATGAAAAAGTAGATTTATTTCAGTAATTGCATTCAAAAGGTGT
>JAUZNJ010031287.1:0-39489 GCA_034780135.1 Jordanella pulchra | reverse complement strand
CTTAGTCCTCGACGCGGGTGACCCAGGTTTGAATCCGGCTTGTGGTCCTTTCCCGCATGTCTCTCCCCCTCTCTCATACCCCCTGTTTTTCTGTCAGAAAAATGAGCCACTAGTGCCGTAAAAATCTTAAAAAAAAGAAAAGAAACTGTCAAGCTGAACATGCTTGCTAGTATTTCTTTTGAAGTTACAATACAAAGTAAGTAATCCCTTCCGATGGTATACCTGTGAAATAAGGAGCATGTTTTTAACAAAAATAAACAAAAAACACTAGCCTGTAACACTTCTGTGATAATTAACAAGGTAGGTAAATGATGCCAAATCACTGGTCAACATGAATAAGTAAGCCTAAATATTTTCAGTTCTTTTTTTTTTTTTCTTGAGCATGCATGAGTATGTTAAAGCCATGCTGAGTTGAAAAGAAAAAACCTTTAAGAAAAAAGTTGAAAGAGCGGGAGTTGTTTTAATCAAATAATTTATTCTAATACTTAGCAATATGTTTTATACATATAAAGTATTCACCACAACTCCTAATCTTTCAATCTTCTAAAGAGGTTTCCCTTCCCATATGAAGTCAGACCGTTCAATGCTCCAAGAAATTGGAAAAGAATATATAAAAATAAAACATTGACATCAGTTTTCTGGAGGCCAGAGTTTCATATTTTTAAGTTGTAGAGACAAACAGTATTTCCAACAATTAGTTGGCTCATTTTTCTGACAGAAAAACAGGGGGTATGAGAGAGGAGGAGAGACATGCAGGAAAGGACCACAAGCCGGATTCGAACCTGGGTCACCCGCGTCGAGGACTAAGGCCTCCATACATGGGTTGTGCACGCTAACCACTGCACCACCTGCACGCCCATAAGTCTATTTGTTTTTGATATAATGTTCTTGTATTAACCTAACAGAAGAAATAGTGCATTGTCCAGGTGGGTGGGAGCTGTGGCAAAACGTCTTGCTCTTTTTTGGGCTAGTGAAACATAAAAAAAGAGTCCTTAGACTTATACAATCCTTCTCCTGTGCCATCCTGCCCCCATGCCACACTGTAAGGCTGAGGCACAGAATGCTTTCATCTTGGCCTTGTAATAGTTTGTGAGTAGCTAAAAAAATAGACCAATCTGTTTTATCTTCCTGAAAGGAGAGGTCATTGTTAGACCTTGTTCTACAGGTGGGAGGTGTTCTCTATCCAGGAGACCTTTTTCTAATCTTCATTTCCTATATAAACTACTTGGAAAATAGTTGCTAAACAATTATGTGACCACCTACACCAAATTTAACTTTTTAAATAGTTTCAGTCAGGTTTTAGCGCTCACCATAACACCGAAACAGCTCTGGTGAAGGTGACTAGTGATATTCTCATGGCCTAAGATAATAGACTTGAATCCGTACTTGCTCTGTTAGATCTCAGTGCTGGTATAATTGATCATAATATTATCTTGGAAAGGCTTGGGCATTTTATAGGAACTAAGGGAACAGCACTAGTTTGGTTTAACAGATTTCAGTTTGTTCATGTCAATGATAAATCTTCCTCATGTTCCAGGGTTACCTGTGGAGTGCCACAGGGATCAATGCTAGGACCAATTCTTTTTACTATATATATGCTCCCACTTGGTAGATTTATTAGAAAGCTGATATGTTGACAGTTATTTCTGTCTGGTATAAAGGCCTTCTGGTATAAAGCATCTGCCAACTCTTGGGCAATCTTTGATGCAACATGACGTTGGTTGATGAATTGAAATATGATGTCCAAGATGTGCTCAATGAAATTCAGGTGTGGGGAACATGCAGGCCAGTACATAGCTTCAATGCCTTTATCTTGCAGGAACTGCTGATGCATCCAGTCACATGACATACAACATTGTCCTGCATTAGGAGGAACCCAGGGCCAACCACACCAGCATATGGTCTCAAAAGGGGTCTGAGGATCTCATCTAGGTACCTAATAGCAATCATGCTACCTCTGGCGAGCACAAGGAGAGCTGTGCGTCCCTACAATGAAATGCCACCCCACACCATTACTGACCCACTGCCAAACCGGTCATGCTCAAGGATGTTGCAGGCAGCAAATCTGGCAGCGCTCCTCCCCTACCTCCTCGCACAAAGGCTGAAGTCACGGTCCTGCTGCTGGGTTGTTGCCCTCCTATGGCCTCCCCATGTCTCCTGGTGTACTAATCTGTCTCCTGGTCGAGCATCCAGCCTCTGAACACTACGCTGACATACACAGCAAATCTTCTTGCGACAGCTTGCATTGATCCTGAATGAGCTGCACTACCTGCGCCACTTGTGTGGGTTGTAGAGTCAGTCTCATGCTACCACGAGTGTAGAAGCACCACCAACAGTCAAAATAACCAAAAATCAGTCAGAAAGCATAGGTACTGAGAAGTGGTCTGTGGTCCCCAACTGCAGAACAACGTCTTGCTAACTGCCAATAATTTCCACCTGTTGTCTATTCTATTTGCAGAACCCGTGAAATTGATTTTCAATCTGTGTTGCTTCCATGTGGACATATTAATTTCACAGAAGTTTGATTTGATTCAAGTTGTATTGTTTTATTTCCATGTTCCCTCTATTTTTTGAGCAGTGTATCAACATTTGAAACAATATACTGCAGTTATACATGCAATGAGTGAATCATGTATTACATGATGATGGGCTAGTTAAACAGAAAAATTGGCTAGAACAGAACAGAATAGAGAATGTCATATTTGGTAGTTTATGTATTGAAATTTAAACTTAGGACAATTGATTCACACATATTAAGAAACGATTCAAATGCAATTTGTCGTTACAGCAGAAGTCCAACAAAAGAAAAACAGAAGAACTAGCTAAATTAACATCACCGTTGGATGTCTCTCTCCCATTGCATGAGGCTGTTGCATAACTGAGCTCCTTCAATAATAGACAGCGACACAAAAGGCTGCTGTCATGGACCCTTATAACTAACACAGCTCCCAACAAACTCAAAAAGTGTTTGCTTGAGCTCAATTAAATTTTTGTACATTTTAAAGTTGTCCCACTAAAGTTTCCCATTTCTTAAATCTGAGTAAGCTATTTTTAATAGAAGCAACGTATTATTTTAAAATCTTCCACATTTACCCTTTCTGTACAACATGTTATAAAAGTTTTTAGTTTTTTTGTAATTTCTACCTTTATGTGAATCTGCATACTTATGTTTGCTTTTCAGCTTGCTACTAGTGTACCTGAGTTTTCCTACATTAAACAATCTAATTTCTATTATATTATTTTCAAAAATTATGAAAACCACCAAAGCGATCTCTGTAGTTAAAACATACCTGCTTAACTCACAGACAAAGGTGTATGATTTTTGTATTAATTACAGTCATGATTACACCAATTCTTCAAAAATATCAATTTATATTAACGAGAATAAAAAGTATACAAACTGTTTTATGAACGAAAAATTATGTTTGTTTTAATCAAACAAAATCAGAAATCCAAAAAAAAAAAAGTAAAACTCAATTTGAAACTTTTATAAAAACAACTGTGCTGAGATATTTGATAGTTTTGCGAGATATCTAAAATGACTACTTTTTTATTTTTCTTTGAGGTTTACATCTTTGGGAAGTTAGCTGTTCTTCCCTTAAACACTTTATAAAGGGAGGTCTTTAAAATATTGTTTTGACATTGATGAAAGGTTGGGCTTAGTCAGTTTTATGACTGACTTGAAAGAGCTGTCTGTTTGAAGGGCAGGACCATGTCAAAGTCCACGTGCCTTGCTTTGAAGAGGCGTGGTTTCGCTGATCACATGCAGGAAGCATGGTTCTTGCAGGTTTTTTGTGCAACAAGCAATGCTTGGATTCTGCTTCCAACAGTGACGTTTGATGGCAGCCGCAGACAGCATTGTATCTTAAAACGCATTCTCTCCAAAGCGCTGTCAGCTCCTTTTTTTTCTTTTTTATCAGGCAGAGCGAAGACCCGCATGTTATTCTATGAGAAAGAGGGAAGAGTTCTTTCATCAGCTCCTACAGACTACTCACATATGCAGCCCGTTCCTCCCACAGGAGGATGTTGGAGATTAGATTGATGGTGATTTTGGTGAAAATAATGACGTGACTACTGACTAGTCCCATATGAATTATTGGGTAATTCTTAAATCGGGCAGTTTCATGTCTGAGATAATCGTGCAGAACGGCTGAGCCTCAGCAGGCACAGGAAACTTCCCTCCAAAGGAATCTGTGTTGAATATTTTATACATCTATGTGGCTTTTTACTAATTTTGCAGATGAGAACCTGGTGGTTAAGTTCTGACCAGAAATAAACAGATTTAATAAACGATTTAGTTAGGATTTTCGCAGAAATAACAAATAAAATACTAACGTGACAGCTTAACAACAGTTTAACGCGTATCAATGTTTTGGATTATGCAATAATATAATGTTTTGTAACTTTTGGGGGCAACTTTAAGTTTCAAATCAAACAGCAGCGTACAGCCGATGTAAATACAAAAAAATCAAGTCTTTTATTGTGTATGTATCTAAATGAATGCAATCATTTGTGAAGGCTGTTTTGCACAAAATTACCCCAGTTCTCATGTAAAAAGGCACAGGGTCGATCAGCTTGGATTACTTTCAGGCCTTCTACCTATTCTTCTGCTATTGACAACCTCTCCCTTTTCAGCTTGCTTGACATGAGCTCTCACTAGCGCTGCTAGTGGACAATCAAACCTACACACCCACCTCCAGACAGACTCGCATTTCTCATTTCTTACTTCTAGTCTAAATTAGATAGCAGGACGTAGTGTCGGACCTCATAGATCGCCGAGAATTAGTTAAACGTCTCAGCTTTAGTTTGATAGTGAATCTGAAACAGGAGAGAGAAATCAACATGGAGTCCCCTCCAGATCCAGCGAGCGACCCGGGCAACAGCGCCTCGGAGCCGGCTACCCCGATCAGGGAAACCCCGGTAAACCTGGAGACGCTCCGAAAAGCGGACCATCCAGCCCCGGTTCGAAAGCAGACCTGTTCAAGCACCAACAGAGGTAAGCGGGCAGCAAATTGACAGTTTCGGCGGATGGGGACCACGAACCGATCGAGGCATTTTTAATCCAACTTCAAAATGAATCAGATCACATAACCTCATAATAACTGCACGCTGTGTTTAATTCATCCAATAGTTTGTTTTTTGTTGCTGCTTAGGTACGTACGGGCAGGGGCATTTTCACAGTTTGATTGCAATTATTGCTTTGGTTTGTGTGTGTATGTCTTTATGTGTGCGCTGCTCCGCTGACAGCCAAAATCATGGGGGGGGTGATACGGTCACAGATGTCACATTTACTCCGACTGCAAGATTAATCAATTATCCAGGAACTCAGACTCCACTGACAAGAGCTGCTCCCGATGCCCAAACAGGCCGACCTATCCACTTAGGCGCTTTGCTGTCAAAAAGTCGAAAGTGAACTTTGGGGAAACTGTGGGTTAGTTTATCGATCAGTCCCCCTCTGTTTGGTTACAGGGCCGTGTTCTCCGCTAAGGCTTTGTACAGCGTCGTCTGGCGGTTTTATTCACTGATTTAGGCTGTTCCACTGTGCAAAAAGCGCCCCGAGAGCTTGATTATATTTACTCCTGCAAACCAGATGCTGCACGTATATATTTGCAACCCAAATAGGTTAATTATTAAAAACCGAACAATCACTCAAAAATCAGTCGTTACAAAGTCTGGCTCTAGTGACATGATTTATCCATCATGTCCCGTCCATGTTGTACAGTACAAGACAGTATGTTTAACCACACCCCCTCTCTACTGTCTCCAGTATACCGACTAACCAAGCTCGGCCAAGTTCAAAGAAATGAGTATTTCTCTGCTGATTCCGAACAAGCAGAGTTCACATTACGCTAAAGCCATAGGTGTAGGTGGGATAATTATTTCATTGAACTGTGGGCTTTGCATGCGTCTACTCTCCTCCTGTGCTGCGCGCAAGGGGTATATTTAGAATGTGATATGGTGAATGTGGAATGTAAGCTGGTTATGTAACAGGTTTAGCCATAAACAGAGGCGCGCAACCGAGAGCATAAATCGTCCTCATCGCGGATCTGTTCACTCTAAAAGAATAGTGTTCACCCACTCCTTCGCTGCGATCTTAGCGTTTTCTTAATTTAATCATAAATAAGGGACTTCACTTATAGCGGGTATTTATACAGCACTTGCAAGCGATACTGTGGGACTTTTTGTGGGCTGGCACACGCTGCCTGAGCTCTTATGTAATAGAAAGGCCGAGACAGGTAGTTTGGAAGCTTCCTGGATTGATTTCTTCTTTCACAAGTTTGACTTTGAAACACTCCTAACCTGCTGACCCATATACACCCCACCCTTTATATGCTTAGGATTAAAGTGCGCCTGGAAAAGAGAAAGACAGGGAGAAAAGAACGCCTTTGGTGTGTTATGTAATGCTGAATGGCTGAAAAAAAAAATCAGTGAGACAATCTCTGAACTATGAAAAGATGTTTCCCCACCATTCTAAAAGTCAATTTTTCATCTTTTACAAAAATAACAGTATAGTTTGCCCATTATAAGCAAGAGATGGCTTAACATAAGAGTTAAAAAAAACTTTTTGAAAACTTCAAAAACTAAAATGTGCCTGATAATTAGGTAGATATCTTTTAAATAAAGACATGCTAACATATTTACAGTGCTGGTTTAATTATAATACATGCAATGAAGTCTTTTTAAGTCTTAGAATTAAAAAAACAAATAATAAAAGCATACTGTTGGATATAACTGATAAGTTAGTTGTAAATGTGCACATTTTATTTGTTAATATTTTTATTAAATATAAGGTCCTGTCATAAAAAAAGTCTAAATGTTAAGGTCATGTTGCCACGAAGTAAATAGATCAAATTGTGATTCATGTATTAGATTTGCAGATACTTTCTTCATTTCTTCTATTAAGGTTGCATGCAGTTTCTTTCAAAAGTAAACCCAGATTGATTAGAAATAACCCCCTTTAAACTTAAACTAGACACTTCAGCTTGCTACAATGTTTGATTTTAACATTAGCGTGGTCAGAAACACTAGAATATGTACATTTCATATAAAGGTGGCATGCAATGTTTAGCCTTCAGTTTGACACTAAGTTTAGCACTATTAATGAAGGCAGAATAACGTTTAAAAATTTATTCTAGCAAAGAGGTATGCTTTCCCCCCTCAAAAAACAGCTCAGAGGAACATATCTGCAACAATTGCCTGAAGTAAAAAAATCTGTTTGCAAACAGTTTTAACTTTAAGATTAGCACAACTAACCTTGATAAAGCAAAATATTAACTTTTAAATTCAAGTTAACACCACAGAATATAACTCCTTTGTTTGAAAATCAAAGCTAAAGTGTGCTGTTCATTGACAACAACTTAATCGTATTAAGAAGCTCATCCTGCTAGTGAGTTTGATGTTAGTTATGATGCTACTAGCAAGAACTGCATATAGGGTAAGCTTAGATTCTTAAAATTCTTGACCACAAGTCCTGCTGCAGTTGCCTATTCACTTTAATATCACCAATAAAATCATGTTCTCTACAGCACACCATGCAGGAAAACTAAAAATAGCTATTGGCTGCTTGAATCTTTATTCATCAGGTTTAGAAAAGATCTGTTACAAAATAAATAGACTTTTAATTTTACCATTAAGTCATACTTAAATGTAAATATTTTTGATAGCCGATATTTAATAACCTGCAAAATTTTCTGTATAGTGTTTAGACTTAAAGATTTTTAAGAGGATTTTACAACTAATCTTTCATAATAGTAATAATGTTGAAATGTTGTTCTTCCATAGCAGCTGAGAAGAGTATTTTTTTTTTTTTTTTTTTTTTTTTTATGCATCGCTAAAATGTTTTTTGTAAAAGATGCAGTTTTCCAGTGGGAGGAAAGAACTGTTGTGTTTTGGAAGAGTGATGTCACCTTGAAGACTCTTTGAAGAACATACTGATTTGTAAAAAGATTTTGTGTAATCACAGCTCTATGCTGCATGTCCACAGCTTTTTAGGTCCATCACAGACAAATCACATCAGAGAGACTGTGAATGCTTTCTGAAACACAGTTTTTCTGTTATATATTCAGACGGTGTACATTTGTTTTTCTGCATGCTGACAGTTTACTGTCTAAAGCCTGGTAATATCTTTTAACTGCTGTACATATTACGGAAGTTGCTGTAGCAGTTGTGCTAAAGTCTAAGATTTGTGGTGGGTCACAAAAAAGACATTAAGGGCCGCATACATTTTTTGAGACTAAATATGTATTATAATTGTATAAGGTGGAGTTCTGTGTTTAAAAAATGAAACCTACTATTTGGGTACTGTACAACCGATGATGCACGGCTAAAGACCAGACTGAGGGTCTGCTATCCAGGTGCTCTTTAAGTGGAGATTAGGTTGATGGTGATAGAAAATGTTGAAAATTGGTGTTTGTGTGCCATAGTATCTGTACTTGATAAGGAAATGAATTTGTTTCTTTTTCAAAAAAAATAAAGCTGTAAATAATTCAAAGTGGTTTTCAGCAGCAGTCAGTTTTAGTTTGTTTCTACGATACATTTATAGACGTGATAAAAAGACAAAAAAATCTACATGAAGTACCTCCTGCCGTGTTATTATGTCATTTGCTTTTATTCTAAATTTTGTTTAGTGTATTTTGTTTAGTGTATTTTGTTTGTGTTTTTCTTGCCTAGAATAAAAAAAATAATAAAAAAAGGAAAGATGTTTTGGGAATTGTTTTTTTTTTTTATAACGAAAATAACACCTGACAGTGTGGCATAAGAATAATAATTCTCCTATGCCAGCTGAGAGCTTTAATTTGGAAACAAGACTGCAGGATAAAGCCTGTAAAGTGTTCATTAAATAGGAGATATTTTATTCTGACATTGTTGATAAGATTTGAATAAGGAGCACATGCTTTTTTTTTTTTTTCTTTAAGGTTTTTATCACTGAATCTCAGTAAGCTGCTGACATGGAGGCTGCATGTCACTGGGATGGACAGCAGTGTTACTGCTGACAGATTAGCATTTTCTTCATTTAGGATGAAAGATGAAGACTCAGACTTGATATACCTTCAGCAGGGAAAGATCTGGCATTTAAACTCCATTATATGTCCCTTTTTTTCTTAGCTAAATGTATGCTGAGTTAGACACAATTTTATAAAACTTCTATTTTCAATTCTAAAAAGCCAGAGTAATAATTATTTAATCAGCTTTTCTTTTGTTAGTACCTACTAGCACTGAAATTATAACTATTATCCTGTGCATTATTTTGCATACCATGCTGTTACATAAATGTTTACAGGTGCCTCTCATTTAAACTTTGACACAACGTCTCCTAAAAGTTTTTGTTTATGGGTTTCAAAGCTCAAGTAATATCTAATATTGGACAGTTATGTTCGATTCTGACTGAACTTAATCGGATCAGTATCAGTGCTTTTTTTTGATAATTAGGTAAAAAAACATTAGTTTAATTGTGACATTTAAACAAACACCATATTCTCAAAATTATTTTCTTATATTTTTGTTATCATTGTTAAACAAGGAGCCATTGTTGCTGGCTCAACTTGCATTAGACACCAGCTACTTTGAAACTGTTATATAGTATTTTCTTCTTTCTTAAAAACCCATAAAATATGGTAAGTTAATAAATTCTATGAAAATCAATCAAATCAAAAGTGAAAGAAAGATCCTAATAATCTGTTTAGATTATATGTAAAGTGTAGCTAAGACTGAGTCAGGGAAAAGGGTGACAGTTGTGGAAAAAACAAAATTCTATATAAAGGGCTTAGTTAAAGGAGCACCAGACATGGCTTCTCACGCTTCTTCTCAATGTTCAATATAATGGTTGCACCACTGGCAACTGTTATTCATCACAGCAAAAATAGATATGGAATTCTAACAGCTAATGCAATCCACACAATTAGCTTTTATGAAGATGGCGTTGCTGGTTCTTGAAAATGCAAAATCCTCTCCTACAAAGACTGCAACTATAATAATTAAGTTTTCAGCAATTTCATACAACTCTATCAATTGGAGCATGCAAAGGCCATTACAACAATAGAAAACCTTCTGTGGTGGAGGATTCTCCCTTTATCACCCCTGGAAAATGTTGACTATTAAAATAATGGTCCTCCCTAAAATGCATGGTATCTTCTCTATGATTCTGGATAAACCACCCCAGACTTGGTTCAAAAACTTACATTCGACCAAATCAATTTTTTATCAACATCCTATCCTCCATCCATAAGTTTAAAAACTTCACAAGAAACTAAATATCAACAAAAGCTGAAACCTCCGAGCTTTCACGAATGTTACATACCACATAGACTGTTTTAAAATGAATTTGTATAAAATACTTACACAGTCTATATCATAAAGTCCCCTGGCTATTTTGAATTAATGAGAGGGTAATAATTATCCATACTTCATAAATCCCAATTGGTCCATACCAAGGTTGTCAAAATACAAACATTTTAAACTCAATAATATTATCAGGAAGATATTCGATACACATCTTTTTTGCTACTGTCAGAAAAAACTTACACTAAAAGTGTTGATGCTGTGATATTGAGCTAATCTAATTTTGCATTAAAATCATGACATACAAAGTGGTTCTGAGGTGTTGAGATCAAACGGGCTTATCTCTAACACAAATATCCTGTATTTTGTAGCGCCTCAGCAGGACTCTGAATAGGCTATATTTAAATAGTTTGTTCGATTTTGTGCTAAGAACATAAACATAGAAAAAAATTAAACAATAACAACCCTAATAAAAAAAGTGCACCTGTGTAATGTAAAAACCAAACTGGTCTTAGTTTTTGAGGTAGCTTTCACAATAACAGTTAAACATGAAAATTAAAAGGAAAATAAGAAACTTACAAAACAAAATATCAAATAATTAAATAATAATAATATTAATAACTAATCCTCGAGCCTTATTTCAAATGAGAAAAATAAATTGTAACTCCAATTATGAACAAAGGCAATAGTGCAGTCAGTGCAAAGTACAACTGAAGTCTCCTTCTAAAAAGGAGACATGTTATGGTACATTACAGTCAAAGATTTTTAGCCAGGAAAACCAAATTGTCCACTTTACTGGCTTAAGAGTACCCCTTTGGTGACGAGTACTCTTTCTGAGGGAGCACTTGTTGCTGGAGTGCACAAATATTTCCGAGCTAGCTGGCTAACCCATATAAAGTTTCCCTCATGGAATCTCTACCATTCAAGAGGATCCCTCTCACTGTCTGCATTTGGTGTGGACAGATAGACCTTCAATTCTCCATCTATTGCCTCTCTGAGAGATGAGTGGTGGGATCCTGGTACTTTCCAGTGAGGTAGTTTAGGATGGTTCTCTTCATTGTGTTTGTTAACTCTTAAGTCCCTTTTCTTCTCCCAGTTGAAGGAGAATGCTCACCATTTTCTTGGTAACCTATGTTACACAGTCAGCATGAGGGTCTTTGGCACTTTTTTCTGAAAGAAGAACAGCAGGATATGTTAACTATATGTATTGATTAAATTAAACTCAAAAACAGATTTGAATGCAGTATTTTGAAACTGTCATAATACACAGTTTTTATCGGAACCATTTCTTAAGCTAGGTAAAATGTAACAGCCTCTGTTGCCTCCTTCCATCGCTTGCTTGTCTTCTCTTAAGCCGTCCCTTGATCAAATGATTGTGCTAAAGTTATCTGTTTTGGCATGATGCTGATTGATGACCCCGCTTGGGGTGGGGCCACCGGTCCCCTAGCTGCTTGGATCTCTGCATGCTGTTTTGGATGCTGTCTCTTGAGGTGGTGAAAAAGATTTGTTGTGTTGCCGCACAAAGTGTGTGCTGTATCTTTGCACACCTCACAAATCACAATAGTTTGTGTTTTGTCATACGGAGAACAAAACAAAACAATGCAGCATATAGAGCTGACATTTAGAATGTGCCCTGTAGACGATTCTCTGATATCACTGTTTTGTTAGATCATCAACACCTTCTAATCATTCACAATCTAAAATCGTCATATCTCACCCCCCTAATCCAAGCTACCTTTTCTAGGATGAAGGAGAAACTCACCCAATCCATTGGTCTTGTAAAGGATTGCAGTGGATCACTGGAATAACATGGTGCGGTGATACTCTTGCAATGTGTAAAAGCTTTTGTCAAAAAGAAAAAAAAAGAAAGGGAGAATAGAGTTGGCAGCTTTAGCTTTTCTGGATGCATTTGGCAGTGTGAAATAATTGATTGATAAAAATACAGTAAGTGAGTAATTCACAATTATGTATTGATAATTGATATCTGAAGCTTGGCTGTTACATGAACAATTTAGAAATATTGATACCCGAATAAATATTTAGTTGCTCCATAAGAAATTCTCCCTACAGATTGCCATCAGTATTTTATTTCTATAAAATAAAGTAATTTTATTGCACTTAAATGATTTAAATGTAGATTTTCTAATTAAACAGATTTATTTAAAAAAAAGACTATTACCTGATAAAAACTAAGGATACGCTATTCTTGAAATAGTAATCTAAACTTAGTGGTGGTAGCCATCCAACAGGAAGGTTTCCCCCACCCCTCACATTTAGTTAAGATGTTTAGGGTTTTTTTTACATGCACAGTGTGGTGAAAATTAGAACTTTTCCTCAAAACTGGTACATCTAGAAGAGTACTCAGATTGCAGAGCTCAGCCATGAAGCAACTTTTCCCCCAAATTGTGACTTACACCTATAACTAAAACTCACACATGATCTGGATCATTACCATATTTTAATTAAGAGTTGCTTGGCATGAGGGGCACCTCTGGTAAAACATTTTCTTAGAATCTATTCATAAGCTTTTCAATTGATCCTGCTCACAAACCAATAGTTCTCCCTATTCTTGTGATTTTGTCCTCAGTAAAATACCTCCAGACTTTTTGAGTCCAATGTTGCAGCGTTCAATAGTCTGTTGCCAGCTTCTGGTTTATGGAGGAACTGCTTGTTCTGCCAAATATCCCTATCTCACAATGTTAGAGAATCTTTAAAAAAAAAAATCCTGTACACCAATTATGATCTGGATCATCACCAAAATGTAATAGATTGCTCCTTGGCAGGAGGCGCATCTCTGTTAAAAATATAATTAAAATCTATCCATAACATATTTTTATTTTGAAAAAAGACAAACATAACATCTTTGGTGGAGGTGATTAATGATAAGTTCTGTGATGAGCTGCTGCCTCTGATTCTGTGCCTAGGCTCAGATGCAGCAGATACTCACCTAACATGACTATACCACTCAACGCCTCTAAATTAGCATGTTTGCCACAATTTTAACGATCCCCTACTTGTAGACTATTTTTCATGCAGTAGAGTTGCTGGTTAAATTTTCTTTAAAAAGTAGTTTAATTTGTATACCACACTAATAACGACCTCCAATCTTCTTTTCAAGGCTCTAGAGAGCACTTTGGCTCTCAATGTTGAGTTCACTCCCACCTCAACACTTTAGAGAACAAAAAATATAATGCCTAAGGTGTAAACATGCAAACCTCTTTTAAATACTATTTGGAAATCTAGTGTGGTGCCTTTGTCTATTTATTATTTTTTACTTGCAATATGTTAAATTTTGTTTAGTTACCTTGGGGTCCACATAGGGTTAAATAAAACACAGGAAATCATTCTTTGTTTTAATTTGTCCAGATCAGTTGTAAGCCTGTAAATTTAAATTTTTTATTATATTTATATTGATTCTCACATAAATTTTGAATATATTTTAGAGTAAGGTAGAATTAGTCCGTCGGGCTCAGGGGTTAATGAAGAAACATTATGTGAGATGAGTAACAAGTTAATTAAACAAACGGCTAAGTTTAATGTTTGATATATATAAATTGGATCTGCTATTTTTTATTTTTATATTATATTTACTGTGCCTTTGAAATAAGAGGGAAAGAAGTATAGTGAGGCAAACATATGAATTACTGGAAGTGAGTATTTCCTTGATGTATTTGTTTGCTTGTTTTTTATAAATTTACACTTAAGTTCTTCAATCTCTGAATTGATAAATGTTTTTAATTGTACTCCAATGCAATTTATCTGCATTCAATCCTACCTGAAAGTAAACTTTTGACCGCGTCTATTGAGGCTTGGAATGTCAGATATGAGTTAGGGCTTTTAGTTAGGTTTGTATGGCAACTTTTATTTTTGGTTTAATGTTAGAGGGTTGGCCCCGGGAGGCACATGCTGGCTTAGAGGGTTTTCTTTATGTATTATTGAGAATAGAGCATTTGATCTTTCTCTCATGTTAAGAGACTGAAATCCATTCAATCAGTTGGGATGTGAAAGTTGTTGAAGTGTTTGGTACAAGAAAAGCTACATGAAAAGACTGCATGAACTGAACAAAATGCTTCATAAAAACTTCACTTGTTGTCCTTGACTCATGAAAACACTAAAGCACTTTGAGCATATTATGCTTTTTGCACTGTACCCTAAAATATTGTTACTTAAAATCTGTAAGAACCTGCTGTTTGAGTTCTGTCTTTGACCCTTGAGAGATTATGCAACCTTTCAGATCAAGAACCATGTGACTGTATCCATTAATGTCATCTTTGTGCAGCTTTTCAGCATCCATATTTTGTACTTTGTCAACATTGTGATGCAGAAAACCTAATTTGTCAGCATTCAAATTACATTCATGTGCTTGTATTCAGAACAGATTTTTAAAGTTCAAAATATGTGACCTGTTGATGACTTTTCGTAAAACTGTTAAGCATTTCCTACAATGCCTTACAAATATACTAACTTGACTGATTTCATTTGAGACATACCAGTCTCCATCTTATTTGATTTTATTAGGATTTTATGTGATAAACAAATGTAAAGTAGTACAAGGAATCATCTAATGTGTAAATAATCCAAATACTGATTATAGCCATTCTACTGTTAGTAGTGAACAACCTCTGGTTTGAACAATCCACTTAGCTTTGTTCAACCCATAGCAGGAAGATTGGAAGAACAGACCTGCAAACATACTATGCCATCACTGTCCACCCTAAAGTGACAGCCTGGTAGAGGAGAGTAATAATCGGAGAAATGGCCAAGAGGCCCATTATACACTTCGGAGGAGTTTCAGAGATTTGCAACTCGGGTGGGAGAATCTGCAGATGGAACAGTGGTGCTCATCAAAAATCTTGCTTTTAGGGAAGAGTGAGAAGATGAAAGCCACCTTTTAAAAAATATTACGAAGTCATCTTTTAGGTTTTGATACAATACACATATACAAACAATGCTCAGGTCTCAAAATAACTATTGAAAACTATTTGTCCTGTATGCAAAAACAGTTGAAGGCTGCCAGAGAGTTTATACTGAACAATGACCTTACTTATGAAGAGCTTTAACGTAATGTTTTTTTTTTTTTTTTATCAACTCAGTTCTTGTTTGGTATTGTAAACTCCTGACAGCAGAGGGTGCTGTTGCTGCTGTTGGTGAGCTGTGTCACGTTCACATCCTGTTTGATTGCTGTTTGGATTGCCGACTTACATTCTGAGGTGCTGCTTGGGCTACCTGCATCTGAGCTAATTTCTCTTTTCTGTGATATCTCTAACCTACTCTAACTGTCCGCCATCACTTTTAAACAGCTTACAGCTTCTACTGCTGGACTTTTCTACTTGGCACTTGTTGCATTCACACAGCTTTATTTCTTGTCGTAAGAAGTAGCTAGCCTAGGCTAGCACTAGCTTAGCACTGCTATGGCTTCTCTCTCTCTCTCCTAACTTTTTTCCAAGTCTTTCTAAATATCCCTCTCCCCTCTACTGTTCTCTGTGCCAGATGTTCAGTTATTCCTCGTCCTCCTTTTGTGATAATGGTATGTTTAATAAGTATAGTATTTTTGCTGCTTTGGAGGCAAAGGTGTCAGAGTTAGAGACCCAGCTTCAGACTGTTGAACATCCAGGTGTTAGGGTAGGGCCACTAGTAACCAGCCTGGAGCCAAAAAGACCAGAGACATGTCCACATAGTGGTCCTTCAAAAGTGCCTTAGCAGCCAGGCGACTGGGTGACAGTACGCAGAAAGTGTAGTCCTAGATCTTTGCCCACTGGTCAACACCAACCTGTCCACATTTCTAATCGATTTTCCTTACTCAGTGATGCACCCACTGAGAAGCCCACTCTGGTAATTGGCACCTCTATAGTCCGAAATGTGGCATTAGAGACACCAGGGACCATAGTCAAATGCTTGCCGGGGGCCAGAACGGGCAACATCAAATCCTACCTGAAACTGCTGGCTAAGGATAAGGTTAAATACAGTAAGACTGTTATTCACGCTGGTGGTAATGACACCCGGTTACGCCGATCGGAAGTCACTAAAATTAGATTTGCTTCGGTGTGTGACTTCGCCAAAACGTCGGGTCCCCTCCCTGATCTGACTATTAATGACATGTTTAGCCGCATGTCGTCATTAAACCGCTGGTTGTCTAAGTGGTGTCCTGAAAACAATGTGGGCTACATTGATAATTGGAGATCTTTTTGGGGAAAACCTGGTCTAATTTGGAGAGACGGCAATCATCCCACTTTGGATGGTGCAGCTCTTCTTTCTAGGAATCTGGCCAAAAGTATTAGTCCTCCAAAACCCTGACAGTTCAGGGTGCAGACCAGGCAGCAGAGTCGTAGCTTAACACACCCCTCTGCAGTTTCTCTACTGTTACCCACTCTTTACTCCATCCAGACAGTGTCTTGCCCATGACCAAAACCAAATAAATTAGAAAAATATCCTAAAGGAAAAAACCATGATAATCTAATTAAAATTAAAATGACTCCAATCAGGGAAAAAGTTAAAACGATTAAATGTGGTTTACTTAATATAGAGTCTCTTTCTTCAAAAAGTCTGTTAGTTGAAGACTTGATTTGTGATTATCAAATTGATTTAAGTTGTCTTGCAGAAACCTGGCTGCAGCAAGAGGATTATGTGAGCATAAATGAGGAAACTCCCTCTAATTATTTAAATTTTTACATACCCAGAAAATCTGGGCGAGGAGGATGAGTAGCAACAATCTTTCAGTCTGACTTGCAGATTAGCCCAAACCAGTCAATAGTTACAATTCTTTTGAACATTTAACTCTTAGCTTCCCTCATCCAAATTTTAAAGCAATTAAACTCCTTCTTTTAGATCAGTTTTCAGAGTTCCTATCTGACTTAGTGTTAAATACTGACAAGGTCATTATAGTGGGGGATTTTAACATCCATGTTGACATTGAAGATGACAGCTTAAATACAGCCTTTAATGCTGTTAGACTACATTGGCTTTCTTCAAAATGTGAATAGTTTCCCATCTTCATACTTTGGTCTTTGTGCTGACTTATGGCCTTGAATGTGAAGAAATAACAGTATTTTCTCACAACCTTGTCCTCTCTGACCAATTTGTAGTAACTTTCAAAATTACTTGAAGAGTTTTTCCTTCCCCAAAAGAATTGTTCACTTTAGCAGAGTGTTATCAGATGATGCAGTTATAAATTTTAAAGAATCAGTTTCATTTTCTATCTATTGCTGCACAACACTACAGAGGACAAAAATTCAGTTTATTCCCTCTCGCAAGTTGATGATTTTGTTGATGGGGTTGCTAGTTCGCTGTGTAGTGCCTTAGACAACGTAGCCCCTTTTAAAAAAGAAAATCTTAAAAACTAGACAGCTAGCTCCTTGGTTTAATACAGAGATGTGCACTTTGAAGCAAAATGCTAGGAAACTGGAGAGAAAACGGCGCTCTACATTCCAACAGGAATCCTATCTAGTCTGGAAAAACAGTTTACTGCTGTATAAAATGACCCTTTATAAAGCAAGAGCAGCATATTTCTCTGCATTGATAGAGGAGAAGAAGAATAATCCTAAATTTATTATTAATACAGTAGCCAAACTCATTCAGAGCCATAGCTCTGTTGAATTATCCATTCCCCCTGCTCTTAGCTGTAATGATTTTGTGGGATTCTTTATAAATAAGATTGATTTTATTAAAAATAAGATAATGGTACTCCTCCAAATATGATTGGTTTATCTGCAGAAGGAAATGCTGCATATGAGGTAACTATAGAACCTGAACTGAGTTTTGACTGTTTTTGAGTTGAACTCTCAGAGTTAGCAAAACTAATATCTTCATCCAAGCCTTCAACTTGCATGTTAGATCCAGTTCCAACCAAGTTATTTAAAGAAGTATTCCCTCTGATTTCCACCTCCATTTTAGATATGATTAATCTATCCCTGCTACAGGGATATGTACCTCAGGCCTTTAAGGTAGCTGTAATCAAACCTTTACTTAAGAAAACATCTCTTGACCCAGATAACTTGGTCAATTTTAGACCTATTTCTAATATTCCTTTCTTATCTAAAATTCTTGAGAAAGTAGTTGCTAAACAAGTGTGTGACCACTTAGGCTAGAATAACCTCTTTGAAGAGTTTCAGTCAGGTTTTAGAACTCATCATAACACTGGTGAAAGTTACTAATGATATTCTCATGGCTACAGATAATGGACTTGTATCTTTACTTGTTCTGTTAGATCTCAGTGTTGCACTTGATACAGTTGATCATAATATTCTTTTAGAAAGGCTTGAGCATTTTATAGGAATTAATGGAACAACACTAAGCTGCTTTAAATCTTATTTATCTGACAGATTTCAGTTTGTTCATGTCAGTGATAAATCTTCCTCATGCTCCAGGGTTACCTGTGGAGTACCACAGGGATCAGTGCTAGATCCAATTCTCTTTACTATACATATATATGCTCCAGTTGGTAGAATTATTATACAGCATGGGATTAATTTCCACTGCTATGCTGATGGCACTTAACTATATCTGTCTATAAATCCTGACAAAACTAACCCATTACATAGACTACAGGCATGTCTTGAAGACAGAAAAACCTGGATGATTCTTAACTTTCTGCTTCTGATTGCTGACAAAAAAGAAGTTATTGTCTTTGGACCAGAGTCTCTGAAAAAGAAACGGATTAGTCAGTCACTTTAATTGGATGGAATTAAATTAATCTCAGATAATAAAGTAAAATCTCTGTGTTATTTTCGATCAGGACCTTTCTTTATGCATGCTTAGTTTAAGGGATTGCTGTTGAATTAATGATTCAATACAATCAGCTGGTTTTCCTTGGATAGAAATCTTTTAACTAATCTGACTATGATTTGGTTTAATTGTCTTTGTAAAGTGCCTTGAGATGACGTGTTGTGAATTGGCGCTATATAAATAAACTGAATTTAATTGAATAATGTCTTAGTTTAAGAACATTTATCTATCGTAATAGTAGAACCCAGTTTATACTTTTACTCAAACTCAACTGTGGGAAGAGAACATTTATTAGTATTTATTTTTAGTGAAGCTTGAACAAACTTAAGCGAAACTTCTAACAAGCAGTGCTAATTAAACAAACTTAAGAAAGTTAACTGACATCAGTGATGAAAGTTTTATTCTACCGGGATGGTTTATTTTGGAGTTTGAATCACCAGTGACTTAACTGGGGCTGGCTAGAAAATTTCAGCTTGTGACAGACACCAGATTTGATTTGAAATCTCCAGTGGTGAATGAAGGCTTAGATCTGTGGCCCATTTACAGAAGTTTGTATCTTAGATAGGAAACATTTGAATAGTTTGGACCAGATGCATTATTGGAGTGCGTTAAAGGAGTCTAAATTTAATGTTGTACACTGTGACCTATGTACTGCCTGGCTTCATGCTGCTCTGCGACTCTCTGATATGAAAACAGACCCCTCAGAAGAGGGCAAAAGGGAAAGAAGTGCCGAGGACACTATAAGGGATTGCTCTGAGGGTTTCTCATGTCACATCAAGTGCCAGGCCTTTCACAATTCCTCTATTGTGGATTGTGGAAAGCCCTCTGAAATGGGAGGTAAAGTCACCCTCGCATGGAAAATCCTAGTGGACAGCAAGTTTGACCCAGCAGTATCTTTCAAACTATCTTTCTTTTAGTTTTGAATGATGAAACTGAACCTATATGTTCATGGTTCTTGAAACAATCTGAAAAAATTAATGATCTTATAACCAAACAGTGAACATATGTGCCCTCAGAGAAACTATGCATGGCAGCATTGCAAAAGGTATTCACACTTCATGAATATTTCAACATTTCCTCTTGCTAAAATCAAAATATTAAATTTGGTGGTTCTAAGATTCTATGTTTTAGACTATGTTGGTGCATATTTATGACAAAAAAGCAGCATGATTTAGACATCTTTTCATAAATTAGTGTCTTATTAAGATTTGTATTTAGTCCTCTTCAGAAAAGAAGGCTAACACGATAACTCTGCTGGAGCTGCAGAGATCGCTGCAACAAAATTTAAAAAAAATATGTTTTATGTTTAGGGAAGAGATAGTTTTCGATAAGTTTGATTTTTGAGGTAGATAGTTGTTAAATAAAAAATAGCCCTAAAGGATTAGACTTGCTTTAGACTTGTAAACAGATTATTCCAAAATTATAGCAACAAAGCAACATACAACACAATAAAGGAAGTGATTAACAGTCAAACATTCTGATGTACATAATTTAAACATGATTGAAGAAATTGCACTAGGTTTCATAAAACTGTATTTTAATATCAAGAATATGTAACCCGTTTCATGCAGTTAGGCTTGTTCATTTTTTCTCAAGAATTCAATAGGTCTTCAATAACATCCAAAATTAATTCACTTTTACTGAACTGTGTCCAAATATGAACTCCATCCTAACATGAATGTATCTTAAGGAAGTTAGCAAAATGTACTCATGTAGCAACATGTTGTTATAATGTCCAACGCATGTTAACTGCTTTTTTGGATATTATATATAGGGTTTTCAATTACATTTTAGAGATTTTTGCAAACATTTAAAAAGCATTACTCAAGGATCAAGACTTAAACATTAAGCCATAGAAATCCCAATTTGAAATTTGCCTACACCATGCACTTTTGACAACTAACACATGGAATAGGGTGTAGTACTAAAGTCTTTGGACCAAATTAAACTGGTTTGTGAAGCAGAAGACTTCTAAATACCCTGAGTTTACTATCCTCAGCTTAAAATGTTGTCTTGGAAACGTTATCCTGTCGACAGATTAGTCAACAGTTAAATTAGTCTTGCTTTTAAACTTTGGAAGGAAGCTAGAGTACATAAAGAGACCTCATGCATGAAGAGACAGAACATGCAAAAAAAAAAAACTTGACCAGGATCACACCCAGGACCTTTCTGTTTTAAGACAATGGTGCTACAAACGGCTCCACTGTGCAGGTCTATAACTCCAACCTTCTCACAAAATCATAGGTGCCCTCATCCAATCATTTGGTTGAGGGCACCTATGAGTTTTTTTAAATGGGCAAACATATAATTGTCTTATTACAGGGGCATACAACACTTGCAGCTGCAATTGATGCAATTCATGGCCCTACAAACTAATGGGTTGGGGTGGTGAACACAAATGCAAGGGACAGTTTTTTTTTTAATTCATAAAAACAAACTCTGAAAAACTATGTTTAATTCTACTTTGTGTTAGTTTATCACATAAAATACATATATAATACAATAAAGTTCTA
The DNA here is from genome assembly GCA_034780135.1 of Jordanella pulchra. Taxonomy (NCBI): domain Eukaryota; kingdom Metazoa; phylum Chordata; class Actinopteri; order Cyprinodontiformes; family Cyprinodontidae; genus Jordanella; species Jordanella pulchra. The sequence goes on along the minus strand of JAUZNJ010031287.1, from coordinate 17,977 downwards.
GGCTCAAACGTGACAGAATATAAAAAGGTTATGGATACTTATTTAAGGCACAGTTTATCCAACATGTACCTCCTTATGCAGCCTTCAAAACACTGACATTGGCTGAACACTTCAGAGAGAAAAGCAGTGTTTGAGGTTTTTCCAGAGCTTGTGCATGTCTCTCTTTTAAAACTTGAACAGCTAACGTTGTAAAGCTCAAAGTCTGTTATTCAAGCAGCTTTGCAAGTGAGCCACTTAACCATTATTTATTTCTCTTTTTGTGGTACTTTGTAATGGCTCTCAACATTCTAGCTTTGAAGACACTTTTCAGTGGAAGGATATCATATCAATTTGAAAAAAATGGCCATATCTGTTGCATATGGCAGGAGCTGGAAGAAAGAACAAACCATATTCATTTACTCTATTTTTGATATAAAAAACAAATCACTGATGTCTGCACTTGTCCTTTCAAAGAGTTTTTTTTAATATAAGAAAGTATTGTAAAAGAAACAGTAATCCTATAATATTCTAAAGTCACAGTTTGGCTGTTTTTTATCTGAACCTTTCCTTTAGAGTGTTCACTGTTACTTCACTGCATACAATTTGTGAGTCTTTTGAAAAGTAGAAATTAGAAGGGTTTTGCCAAGATGTAATCAAATTTATCGCCTCCTTACAAACTGTAATTACCAAACATTTGTGTTCTGTGGACACAGAGGAGAAAAAAACAGAGTTGAAAACGGGTATCATTTCTGATGGCTTGATTATTTATATTGGAATAACAAGTGCAACTTAATCTCATAAATAAAAAAGAGGGAGATACAGATCCGTCCCCTCCAGGTACTGCCGGCACTTAATCGAATTAGCTCCACTCATAGGCTTGTCGGGCTCTTCAAACACCCCTGGTGACTTCTGAGTGCAGATTAAAATCAGCTACTATTTTCATCCTTTGATTAAAATCTGGTGAGGTTGGACAGAATTTTATTTGAGCGGAGAACTAACTAATTAATAACTTTGCAGAAGGGGCTTTCTCTCTCTTTTTTAAAAAAAAAAAAATTATCCGACACGATTTTGAGGCCGAAAGGCAGTATCCCCACATATTGATATATTATCATTCTCTTTTTGAAAAAAAAAAAAAAACATTTTGCTCATTGTTACATTCTATGGTTTCAAAAAAGGAATTTTGTCTTTTTCAGATTAATTTAGTGGTTAAATGTTAGAGAACCCACTTGGCAATATACAGTAGATACTCTCAAAGCATCTCCTACTTCATAAGATAATAGAAGATGATCACAATTGTTAGTAGCTCAGACAGCATGTCACAGATACATTGTTTTGTACTTGTTGGTGACAATCCTGCTCCATTGTTGCTTTTATAAGGCATCTTTTGAATATGAATAAGTCACTGATGAATATTTGCTTCTTGCGTGTAAGAACTGATTACTTTAGGAGGCATAGCCAGAGAATGAATGTGGCATGATGGGGCTCAATCACTGCGGTAGAGGAGCTGCGCTGCATTCTGACAGTGATTGAAAGACAAAGTCACTCTTTGCCATGTGTTATTCGGCTATTCGTATTCCCTGATAAATATCGGCTGTCTGATCAATCAATATTTGCAGCTTTATTTCAGTAATTTAGTGCTTAAGAGGCAATAATTAACGCCTTGCTGGGTTGTTAAAAGCCTATTTTTATGTGACAGACCAAAATAGATAGAATACAGAAATAGGAAGAATAAATCCTCTGGTAGACATTTCTTATAGACTGTGCGATTTATATATTGCAAACTTGGGATCTTTGATGATCCTGGTTAGTTCTCAGTCATGTTGATAATCAGATAAGGAGTTTTGCTTCTTTCAATTTCTCTTTTTTAAGTTCTCTAGATTAATACATTACGGTGGAAATTTTCAGAAATTGAATAGGTTTATGGATATCCAAAAAGTCTCTTTTTAATCTTGTGTCATGATGTTTTTGTAAATAGATTTTGAATTGCTATTCATTTACATGAGGCAAAGGTTTGGAATAACAATCTAGCATCATTTATGGTTTAACAACTTTGGCTTGTGATGCCTATTAATTTCTGCTTTCTCCTAAATGACCCATTTAATCCCTCTTAGAGATATTTGGAAATTAACCATGTGCCTTTCAAACTCTAAGCCATTATGCCCAGATGGGAATGTGATACAATCCAGGATTTATCCAAAATTGCCAAAAATGTCTTCTTTTATTGATTTCTTTATAATTTTTTGGGTATGGTTGTCAGGTTTAATTTTTTTTACCAAATTTTTATCCTTAAACCACCTATAAGAACTGATGTTGATTATTTGCTCTACATATTGGATCTCAAAATTATAACCTTTTATTCTTAACTTTACAATGTTGCATTTGTAAGGTGGAAAAAGTCTGTCTGTCTGTCCCCTTTGTTTGTCACTTTGCTTACCAGGTATGAAGAGTGACACAATACAGTAGATATTTAACCACTTTATTCGTTTAGTGATATCATTATTATTATTGTTATTATTATGTTAAAAAGAAATGAAGTTATGAGGTTGTTTTTGCTGATATTATGCTATGTATGATCTACTTTGAATACGTGTTCCACGTTAAACCTCGTTTAGAAAAACTCATACCACCGTCCTCAGTTGAAACAGCCATAGTAATTACTGTTAAATAATTGTCTAGGGTTTTTTTGTATTTTCAACAACAAAATATTGAAGTAAATGTACTCTTTTGAGACTTAAAACCAACTCAACAGTCTACAAAAATCCCTTGTTTTTGCTCTGTTTAGGGAAAGGAAATATTTTGATGTCTTTATGTCTGTGTTTTACCATTGGCAGAAAGATATTTGTAGTTGAAGCATAATAGATCGCAATTCAACTAAATTCAAAATATTTTATTAATACAAAAGAAATTAGATGAGATTGTATTGTGGAGGACACGTGCAAAGGTTGGTGGACAAAGACCCATGAAAACTGGAGTTTGAAACCCCTGCTCCGTAGGGTTTACGACAGGTTACTAAACCAACTTCTAACTTTGGACTTTAGAGCCTACACTGGACCAACACCGCTAGATAAAAAAAGAAAGAAAAAACAACAACTCTCAAATCATCTTTAATAGTGGAAACTTCACAGTTAAGTTTATCTAACTTAGATACTGTACTCTTCCACCCTCCCTCCAACCTCTGGGACCTTGAATTTCAAATCAGATGCAAGCATTTACTTTAAACTGAAATGGGGTCTTTTGACTACTGTGCACTTATCTAGTCCTATTTTTCCATATCCCTGGTAAGATGGTTCTAATTTTGTTTCTTATTTCAATGGCCCTTAACACAAAGAATGTGACATTTGTTGCATATAACCTGGATACGTCTCAATGCTGTAGCTCTTGAAGTACCTAATCAAGCTACAATGCACACCTCAAATGGGCTTTGCCTTATCGTCTTCTCAAAGCTGCAGTTGCCCCTCGTGCACCTTTTTCCACCACAACTTTTTCTTTTGCCAAGTTTGCATTAATACCTTGGATACAGTCCTCTGTGAACAGTCAGCTTGTTGAACAATGACCTTTTCTGACCAACCATCCTTGTTGATGGTTTTAGTAACTGTCTGATGTACAACTGTTTTTGAAAAGCCTGCAGTTTTGCAGGGGAGAACCTGGCTATATTTATGTATATTTTCAATTAAAAATTCCTTTCTAACTGGTCTAATAATAGTTTATAATTCCAGAGATCTTATTTTTATTTTTTTTATTAGCTGTAATACATAAACATAAACATCAAAATGAATAGAAATATGTGCTTGCAAATATTCCACATTATTTAGATCTATTTGAGTGCTTTGGAAGTTTTGTTTTCAGTGTGTTGTATAGTCTAAAGAAAAAATAATAGTAAAAACTGTTGGTTACTAGAGTGCATATATAATCTAGTTTGTGTATTTACTTCCCATTGATATTTGTTTTTTTGTTTTTTAAACTGACTTAGTCAACATAGCTCATCCTCAACAGAACCGATCTCTTATGCTCGCTGTAACCAAAATGTATCATGTGATGCAGGTTTGATTCCAAGCAATGGAAAATGGACAGAAAAGATTGATGGTATTGTCCAGAGTCTGACAGATAACACCTGATTTATGCCTAAAGGGCTTTGGACCAGCACACTTCTCTCTTTGCCAACTTAAACAACGGGAAGGATTTGTTGAGGAGGTGAACTGTTCCTTTGCACGGTGCAAATTCGGGACCACATTCTGAGATAATCCCAGGAAGACTGGGGAGACATGGTCTCGAGCGCACTACAGCACATGATCCATGCATCACCCTCACTTGGGAAAAACTCACACAGCCATGGGGGTCATTTGTTTAGCCCAGGTGCATCATGTCTCTGTGTGTACCACACAGTTATGTGCTCACACACATAGGTGCACACTTGAATTCTTGCTCAGACATGAACATGGCCAAAAGGAAGCACATGTTTTAATAAGGCTCTCCATTCATTTGGAAAATGTACTGAACTCATTATTAAGATATGTTGTTCCTTTTCTAAATGTGCATCTGTATAAAAAGATTTAATCTGGCAAAAAAAGTACAAATAATTTAAACAAATGAGGCATTTGTTTTGACACCCATACTCTGATATCCCTTCCATAGTTTGCTAGCTTTGTAGGTATAATAGTTCTGCAGTGTGTTTACTTTGGTGGGATCCCAAAATCGGATCCTGCTTTGACTAAGATGGTCACAGATTTTTAAGGTATGTTTGTGTTTACGAATCAAATGGAAAAGAAAAATTTTTATCCAAACAAATATTATGATTGAAATTATGGTAATCTTTTTGGGTGCAAAAAGGAGGGTTCATTTAGTCAAACAAATATACAACTTCTGCTATTGATTCACAATATATCCATGCCCAATATGTATATCCTCTAAATGAATATTCTGATTTAGTCAGGATTTGAAACTGCTTTGCCAGCAATCTAACTTATGTTTTGTTTGTTTTTTTAAGTGTGAGATTATATTAATTAAATATACCAAATAAAAAGCTTAAATAAATAAAAATAACCTTAAGGATATTTTTTTATATCATTTTTGTCTTTCTTGCCCTTTTTGCTATTATCAAAGATTGTAGCTGTTGAAGTCTATCATTTTTGTTATAATTTTTCCTTCCATTTCCCACATATCAGTTTCTTATTAACCTCCTTCCAACAGATTCTACAATAGCACCTTCATAAAGACAGTGTGGCAAACAGACAAATGTAATAAGAAAAAAAAAAAAAACGGTTCCCATTACCAAGTCAATTGAATGAGTCGTCCAGCTCAGGTTATCAGTGTGTGAAGCAGATGGTGAAAAGATAGTGTATAATAGATCTCAGTACTAACTGTAGCGCATGCTGGGAGTGTCGGTGGATGGTACAAAGCAGACTGAGAAAGAAGGGATGACCTTCTGTCCAATCATTTACCCTTTTGTGCCCCCCCACACTGTTCTGAAATTACTTTGTTTTAGCCAATTAAAGGAGCTGGCTGAGGATCAAGCAGCCTGCCATTTTTTGCACACCTACGCCCATGTGACATTATCACTCTGTCACTGGGAGAGATGGCCGTAAGTGGGAATCTCTAGCATGGCACTGTGCCACCTTACACCCCACTGTGTTTGCTCAGATTAATGCACTGATTTGAGTATCTGACTTGCAAGGAATCAGACAGCTTCCCTTAGGTTTCTGCTGGTGCACACAGATCCACTTTTTTTAATTTTACAGTGCCATAAACAATTGGAGCAAAGTGATATATCTAGAATCACCCTGGGTATCAAGTATGCATATTTCTAAATATCCACAAAATCTGTTATTGCTTCTACTTGTTCTGCCTTGTTGCTGATCAGGATCACATATGCTGAGAAAGGTTTTTTTTTTTTTATCCAAATCTTACATGGCTTGATAATACAAAGACAGCAGACTTAACAATGCCATGGCAGTGAATGAATGAAGGACTGAAGTGTGTGGTGTTTAACAGCCATACGAGCACAGATTATGTGCTTGAAGGAGCTAAATTGACTGCCAGCAGTGACAGTTGGGCTGGGAGTTGAGCAAGCCTGGGACGTGCGCCTCGACTCCTTTCGGATACACCACTGGGTAAGGGGCTCGTCTCTACAGCCCTGTGCTGACATCCTCTCGCTGAAGCATTGTGGCCTGCCATTAGCGACCCTCTGGAGGAGGAATTGGTGGGCCCTTGCTCCTGCTTGATGAGCACCCATTAAAGGCTTTCTTTGAAAGCTGATGAGCCCTTTTGAGGTGGAATGTCTTTTACTTCCCTCCAGCTTGCCTTGGCTTGGAATTCGTCAGGGTGCTTGGCTTTGCCATGCCGCCCAAATGATGAAGCGCCATGGGGATGAAACGTCTGTCATTTGTTTTAGTCTCAAAAAATAAACTTGATGATTTACCAAAAAAATAAATAAAAATAGACTTTTGATGATTATCCGGAGGCATATGGAGAATGTATTACTATAGTCATATTTCCATAGCTGTTGTGGTCTATGAATGACAAAAAAGGGTCAAAGGTGTTTTTAGGTTTTTGTATACCCTCTGATAAAGGTTTATGCATTTTATTTATAATGGACATATTTTAAATTTGATAATTAAAGAAATGTTAAATTACACATTCAATGTGACATTCTAATTATACACATCCTCGTTACTCGATTCTTTTCGTAGGTTTAGACTTACACAGAAGAAACACAGAGCCATTTGGATTATTAAAGATTTGTAAAAACAAACAAACCTCAGTCTTGTTGACACATGTGCAAAGACTGAGATAGTGTAGCCAAGTTGGTGAGTAGCTGTTAAGTGGAAATGCATTCTAAGGCTTACACAAAGAGAAGTGGGCATGTGCAATCCTTTTGGCCAGGGCCAGGTTGTGAAAGAAGCTGTTTTTTTTCTCAGCGCGGCATACAGGAGGACTCGTTTTTCTAAACAAATGGTAGTTTGTTGTGATAGCAAGATGACAAGGAATTGAAAATAAACTTGCTAAACACTGACTAGAAACCCTGATGGATTTGTGTATTTTTTCTAGAAAAAAACGCATCATAGTTTTATCTATGGCTTTTTGACCTTGAAGAAAAATATGTTTTGATGGATTACACCCCATGGGGAGCTACTTTATGGAATATACAATTGAATATTATTTTTCTGTGGATTACTATGAACCAAAGGAGCACACACATGTCTGGATCCAACAACCAAGGGACAGTTGTGGAGCAAACTTAGGTAGGAAAGAGATATTCTTATACGGAAACTTTTACAAACTTTTACTTTTTAGTAGGTGGCATTTTTTCACGGATATGGTTGTTTTCCAGAGAAGCAAAAACAAAGCTTGAAAAAATTAAGTCCACAAAGCTGATACTGACTTAAAAAAGGCTGATACTGACTTAAAAATAGTCAGTATCCGTGCTAGACAACTGAAAAGGCTATATACTGAGGGTGGTATAGACTGACAAGTGGCTAAAGGCTGGTTTTTGTCTTGTCACTGCACTTACTAGATTACATTCTTTTAATACTTTTGCTGCCTATTTGCTTAGCTTAATTACCTCTCTCATAGGCAGAACATATGCCTCATATCCTCTTCCTTGTTTACTTATTGCATGTCTGAACAATATACAAACCTGTGGTTGGGTGCTTGTTTACTAATAAATAGAGAAAACAAAAAGTAAAACAGAAAATAAGTAAAATAAGCTAACAGGGCAAAATAATTTATCTGTAATCAGAGTGAGCGCAGAAATTCCTGAGGTCATAGTATGTCATGAGACACCTTTTAAAGTAAAGAGAAGATTTAGTTGATTCTTTCATATTTCCTATCATGTAAGTGCTGTAGAATTTGATACTTTATTTATTTAGTAATAGCATACAGCTTTTAATTATTATCTATCCATTCTCTTCGCCATTGCCCTGCCTTTTTACACCAGAGGTAGCTCTAGTTGTTGCTCTCCTCCCAACTGGGAACTATTCTCCAGCTTCTGGAGAGAGTATTAGGAAGTTAGTCTTGTCCTTGGAATGCTTCTCTCTCTCTAACTTCTCATATGGTCATTCGCCCACTCTCCCAGTCTGTTTCACCCCCCCCCCCCATTTAAAACTAGGACAGAGGTCAAAATGGCAAATGTGATATAAGAGCTGACATGCGTCCGTGGAGCACCGTGTCAGCTCCAAACAATAGGTTTGCAGGAGCTGTTATGCCTTATAAAGAATGTTCCATATTCTCACAGAAATGTCCTCCGCTAGACATTCCCAAAAGACATGAGAATATTTGTCTGCATACATTTCTACCGGTCTCAGCCCAGTAGACGACGTAGGTTGAGGTGAAATTAATTCATGTAACGTTTGAGCAAATAAGTTATTCCACCATAGGGAGCTGAGAAAAGTCAACCTCTTTTCATGTTGGAACATTCATCTTGGGTTATCAGATTTGAATATTGAATTTGTAAATGATATTGGCTGTTTTACTATAATATATGTTGTAATGATGGCAATCTAAGCTCTTGCTGTAGTTTAGCATGACTACAGATACAGAGTTCTCAAAAAGCTTTTATCCCCTAGAAATGTATTTTTGTATCCTCAACTTTTCTGTTTTAGTTCATCAAGAAATTAAAAAATAAAATAAAAAATGGAAAGTGTGCATAAATACAAAAAGCAGTTTTATATTATTTTATTTCTCTGAGAGGAAAAAAAAGTACATAAAGTGACTTTAAAAATCTATAAGCATGTTTACATTGATACCAGAAATGTGACAATTGGGGAAACTCGAAAACCCCCTGAATCAGATTTATTGCATTTCTATGTACTACAAAGGTTAGATATTAAAGAAATCATATTTTATATGTTAATGCATTTTGTGCTTTTGGGATGCGTATTTGGAGTAAAGACTAGTAAGACAGTGGCACCTAAAGCATGCACAGATGCACAGTGAAAGACAACTTCCAGAAATGACACAGAGCCTTTTTAAAAAATTTGCCAGCTGAGGGAGAATGTAATGTCTCAATGGCACAACAGTTCATCCCATAAACCCTCTGGATTTGTTTTCTAATTTTTTTGAAGGAAGAAAAAAAATGTAACATATAACAGTCTTATTCCTTGGTATTACTTTCATAGATCTCTCTCCAACCAGTTGTCACTACCATTTTCATCTAAAATTAAATTCATTTGGGTACAAAATTTTAATTGGAACACTGTTCCTATTAATTGTTCAAATTAGAAAATGTGTGCTTTGGGTAGGGCAATCTCTTGGAGAGATGATGTGGAATTCACTATCCAGGATTAAAAATCAGAAGCTCAGCGTTGTTTTTGTGACAGCCAGTATTTGTGATAGTTTCAGTAGCATGAAGGACTCTGTCTTAATTTAAAGTGATTTAGAAGATAGGCTTCGTAGTCTGTTTGGCTGGTTTACCCAAAGGCTTTATGCAGATTAATGTCTTTGTCTTCATTTACCTTCATTTTTTGAGGGCTCAGTGTTTAGGTTTACACTGTGTTACGAAAAAAAAAAAACTGCACCAAGACTTGATTGTCTTTAACTCTTTGACATTGTGTTTTAATGTTTGGATCCTTCAGTCATTACAATAAAAGGTAATGACAGTAGGTTCATAAGCAGAGTTGGAATATTTTTTTATATTTTGACCACAAGTGGGATTCTGCACATTAAATTACTGCTACCTTTACAGGTTTGATTAGCCACTGGATGATAATCAATTTTAGTTTCTTTTCTTTGCTATGATGCACTCCAGCTAAATAGTAAAAGTAGTTTTTATAATCAGTGTAAGAACCCTGCAAGACAATGCTATGGATTACACCTATTGTGTAAAATGCTGTGTAAAAACGGCATACATTTGCCAATATATCCATTTTTTTGTTATTGCTCTAAGTCGTTGCTCTAAGGCATTTGTAAATGTTCCTTTGACACCATGGTCACAGAAAGTTTTTTTAGAAATGGCCAAAGATTTGACAAATCTAGTATAAAGCTATAACTCTACCCATACAAAACTTTACTGTTTTCTTTTATCTATGAATATTTTATTTCTAACAGGTTTTCTTGAATTCTTTATGAATAACTGGTTAAAAAAATACTACAAACTGTGATTATTTAGTTAATTCAAGGCCCATTTATATTTCTACTTGCATACTTGCTTACAGACAAAGTTGCTGGTTTGTTATCTGCTAAATCTTTTAGACATTCATAAACCTTTTATAATTTACTTTTGTATATTGAAGTAGGACACTTTTTCCCTGAAAGGGCAAATGATTTCCATTGACTTTGAACCACTGCATTTAAAATTACCCCTTTGCAATTTTTAGCTTCTTTTGTATTAGAACTGTTGTGATCACGGGACCTCCTAGCAGAAACAATATTCTATTCATATCTATAACAAGATACTGAATTTTGATCTTGGAAATTAATATCATTCCATTTGTTTGTTTTAAACAAGTTAAATAAAAATCACTTTTTTAATTGTATTATACCCATATCTTGGTTATAGATACATTTTCCTTGTTGTGGTAACAGTGCTCATTACAGTGTTTTAGATAAGGTAATAATTAGAGAATAATGATATTTTATCATGTGTGGTACTCATTATGCAAAGTGGTTAAGAGGCCTAATTGAAGATCTCTGTTGTAAAATGTAGAAGGCAAGCAGAGCACAGAACGTAAGAAGGAAAGAGAGGAAGGCAAGCAGAGGGGGGCTCCTTGATAGAGGCCAAGGGGTGAAAAAGTTCCCCCATGCTTGTCAGGGTTTGAGCAAGTTCAAAATTGATGGAGCCCACAGGCAGCACTGCTAATTTTAGTTGAAATCACCTAAGTGGTTTGGCTAATTTATCCAGGCTCCTCGGCCTCAGCCTCTGGTTTCTGCTCTCCCCTGCCTGCCCTCCTCTTTCTCACAGATATATCCACAGAGCGTGAAGGTATCAGGAGGTGACAGTACAAACAGAAGGGTATTTTGTGCCCAGCTAATATGTGCAGCACCGAGTGGGTTTAGCCTGTGTAAAACAGTGGAACTTGTCTGATCCTTAATGACAGTCATATTTTTTTGTTTTTAAATGAAAAAGGATACCACATTTTCTACATTTTTTAGACATTCATGCTAACAGAGATGTCTTGTATCATTTAGGAAGTTTAAATAATATCTTCAGCTGATTGGTATTTTGATAGAATTGTCATAAATCAGATTTTTGTTTTTTGATGATAGGTAGGGCAAACATCTTTGCATACCTTAAAAATTTGAAAATCAAAAGGGGAAATCTTTCCTTGAAGTCTCTAAGCACCATTTCTCTGGATTCACATTTCTCGGGATTTCCTTTAAGGTCAACAGATAACATTATAAGGTTTTTCCTTTACAATTTGAAAACAGCTATTTTTGTAATATTTCTAGAATAACAATAGCAAGTTAAGTTAGTCTATGGTGTTGTTATGTTAATCTGGCTCAACTGTTGATTATAACACTGGTGCTCTGTCATCATTCAGATTGGCTCGAGGCTTACCAGTTGCTGGATTGTTGCTCAACTCTATTAATATAACTGACTCTAATGCTTGTCTGTGAATTTTGCCAAAAGAGAAAGCTATGTTAATTAAAAACAATCCATTTTAAATAAACTTTTAAATTTCTAACAACATGAGGCCAGGATTCAGCAATTTACTAATGGAAGTTTAAGAAATATTCTGGTTTGTATGTACAAATTTAACTGTCTATGTATTGAGAAATTCAATTCAATTTCTTTTTATTTATATAGAGCCAATTCACAACACATGTCATCTCAAGGCACTTTACAGAGGCAATTCAATCAAAATCATGCAGTCACATTGGTTCAGAGTTTTCTATCTAAGGAAAACCAGCTGATTGCATCGACTCATTGACTTGGCAGCAATCTCTCACACTAAACATGCATGTAGCGACAGTGGAGAAGAAAAACTCCCTTTTAACAGGAAGAAACCTCCAGCAGAACCAGACTCAGAGTGAGCGGCCATCTGCCGAGGATGACTGGGGTTCAAGGAGACAGAAGCAGACCCACAGAAAGAAACAGAAATGCAAAAGGCAGTTGTCAGCTTCACAGGTGGCCAAGTCCAGGAAAAACACAGCCAGGCAGACAAGGTCCAAGCCAGCTCCCATTTCAGAGGATGAAAGAGAGCACATCCAGTTAGTCACAGTAAGAGGAACAGGGCTACACTGAAACACAGGCCAAGCTCCAACATCGATAATCTAAGGTGTTGATGGTAGTAGCACAGCTGATATTTCCATCCAGAACGTAGCCACAGCTGAACAGGAACAGACCAGATGAAGCAACTATGATGAGAAAAAGCAGACAAAGAACACAATTATGAGTGGAACTTGACAAATATTTTAGAATTGGAGAATAGAGGTAGAATGAGGAGAAGTTGTCCCTATGTCAGCTAGCAGCCCAAACATATAGCAGCACAACTACAGAAAATAGCTCAGGATAACCCAACTCTTCTGGATGAGGTCTGAGAGAGGTAGAGCCACAATAGAAATAAAAAGTAATAATTTTATGTTTGTGGCCTTAATTTTTCTTTTTAAAACTACATAGTGTAAGTTTATCAAAAAGATTTCATGCCGAATAAACGTTCATCTTTTATATTGTTCCACTTGTGACCACACTACTAGCAGTAATGAAGCAAAGAAAATTGATCTTTCATTGATGATCTGGTTCTCAGTCCTTTAGATAAATTCAGTAGTAAAGTAAGACAGATTTCAGTTGAAATGTAAAATAAAATTACTCACCAGACCTGTGCGGTCATCCATTCATAAATTAATCATTTTGAAATAAAAGTGTCGTCCAAATGGAAGGTGAGAGTAAGTGGCACGATTGGTGTAATGTTCCCTTGAAACAGTCTGAAATTAATCTAATAGAAAAGCTCCTGTTTTCTCAGTGTTTAATTTGCAGTCAAATTAAACATTAATTGACTTCTGGTCTTTAAAAGAAACTCATTTAATTTGCAGAGTGCTTTTCAGTGCGAGGCGGTAAAAGAAAGCATAACATCAAGGCTGTCATGCATTTTTAGGATCTGTGTGTTTGGATTGATTAATTTGTGGTGGAAAAATAAAAAAAGACTTTCATTACCTGAGATGGAGTAGTTTCAGATTAAGATAAACAGAACATACTGTATCAGTATTACAACACCATTATACTACAGTGAAAACCTAAAAAAGTATTTACCCCCTTATAGATTTCTTCCATTTTTTTCTTTTTTTTTGTCACTTTCAAATGTTCCAGATCATGAAATAAATTTTATCACAAAACAATAACATTATTAAATTAAACAAAAAACATCAAGCCATATTAAAGGCTATTGAACTCCAGTAAATTGAAACAACAAACAAAATAGTGATAAAACTCTCTAGGAGTGAGAGGCAAATGGAAATTAAAAGACTGCATTAAGACTCACTAAGAAGATCACAGAAGAACTAAGAAAGAGATCTGAATTCCAATAGACCTCACTTACGGGGGTTAATGGTTTTCATGATTGAAAAGTAAAAAATATTACATGTAGTTCAAAAACCAATGCAGCATTTTAGAAAGAACACATTTTGTTTACAGTTAAAAACAGTAGCTGTAGTGTTGGTATTGGAATTCTACCCAAGAAAAACCTACTAGAAAACCCTGCATGAGAGTGTCCAGCCTTTGTGACCACTGAATGGCTCCAAATCTAAAGTTGTTAGGCCTTATCAAATATGGCGATTCCTGTAGGCACACAGAGTACAATTTTCACTCTGGTTTCCTAGCATTTTACTAGCAAGTGCACGGATCTTTAGTAAACCAAGGAGACAGGTTTCTATTTTTAAATTTCTTCATTTTTAGAGGTGTTATATTGTCAGGGGCAGTACCCAGAGAGCTAGTGACCCCATCAACAAAATCATCAATTTGTTGACGTTGACAGTTTGGTAAAAAAGCCTGCTTCCAACACAAAGTTTTCTCCTTCACAACATTCAAGTATATCATTTCTTTTTCAGATTGACAGCAGTTTCTTGAACAATCCATTTCTAAGGTAAAAGGCAAGAGAGATGTTTTACTTGTGTGCAACCCAGCAGTTTTTGGCAGATAAATGTAGGGTGTTTTATGAGCCAAGCACCTGGTCAAACTGCAAACAATGAGGGGCTTATGGATTCTCTTTATCCAACAATGACCAAGATGATATCTGGAATGTTAGAGCTCTTGGGGGCCCTTTTAAGAAATGCTGATGCACATAAAAACTGAAAACCACCTCTGTAAATGCAGCACATATTTATAGTCTAATATTGCCTGCTTTTAAAATATAGAATATACTCAGTATAGGACTTTTTAGGACTTTTAACATTTTAACTGCGCAAAAAGAATCCAGTGAAAATAATGAAAGGAAATAACTTAAACAAATCTCCACAGATTTCAATTTCATTGTGGAGGGTCTGGAGTCTTTAGCAATGATCTAATAATGAGTTTCACAGATGGGGCTGTTGGCTAAAGCTCTACTGTGTCTACTGTGTATGCAGCATCGAGTGTCAAACGTGTCTCCTGTGCAGGATCATCTCCAGGTTTGCGGAGAGGGTGGCGTCTGCCAGACATGCTGGCAGTCAGTGGGCACTCTCTCCTGCACTACCTGGGCTGGAGCTCAGCCAGGGTTAATTATAGGGGAGCTCCAGAGTCTTGTGTCACTAAGGATGGTAGACAGAATACTGTCAAACTGCCATGTCCTGTACAGCAAAGACGAGAGGAAAAGGTACACCTGCTAAGCCTTAGTTTTTTGCTGCATTTCTACCTTTCACTATGATTTCAAGCTTCAAATAACTTGGACTAAGACTTTGTCTATTAAAGTTGTCATACTTACTCACATTTGCCTAGGTTAAACAAAATCAAACACATGTCTAAATATTTAATGTGTTTTATTGAGACTTTTTGCAATTGACAAACACAATACAAATTTTGCCAGAATCACAATGTAACCCTGGCATGATTTTTTTTTTTGTGGTATTGTCTGGTGGTAAAGTAAACCTTCAGACCCTCCAGTGTTTTGCAGCTTCTAAAATGTTTTCCTTGGGATTGCCTCTATATTTTGCACACTCCATCCTTCCATTAACTCTTCTCTGTGCCTCCTGAAGGAAAAAGAAAACCCACATTATTGTGATGTCATTGTCATGTTTCATTATGGAGTTTGTTTTTCTCATGTACAGTATTGATTTCTTCAATTTGAAAATATATTGCATAAAGGCTAAAATATTCAAATGTGGCTAGAGGACATTATTTCAAATGTTTGCTGTGTTCTTTACCTAGCTTTTGGTAAATTAAACTTCTTATAACTTTCTTTCAAAAATAGCTTTCTTTTTTGTCACCCTTCTGTAAAGGCCAAATTGTGTCTGTTTTCAAAGATTCTGATGCCTTAGCCACGAACATCTGCCTCTTTCTCGTAGTTAATTCTCTGCTGATTTTCTGTTTTCCTTGCTCAGCCTTCTGTTTAGGTTGGTAAACATATCTTGGTTAAACAAGGGGCCAACTGGAGGTTTTGGGAGCTGGTGTCCTGCATATTTTAGACATTTACAAGGTTCTTAACATCATAAATAAATGAATTGTTCACAACGAGACATATGCAGAAGTTGTCACACGGATAAAGAATTTTTGCCACAAACAAGACAATGATTGACAAAACAATGATAGTTTTGTTTTTTTCCCCTTCCATTCTTTTGCTACACCTGCAGTATATTAATCTCAGTGTTCCCCATAAAATTGACATGAAGTTTTCTTGCAGACATTTCAAGAAAACTTCATGTCCAGTTGTCTAAAATGAACTTTCCAAGCTGGACCATGACCTGGATATCTGAGAATCTTCTCAGATAATCTCACTTTTCTACAAAGTATATGTTTGTTGCTTCCAGTTTTTATAGTTAAACAAGTGTCTAGTCATTGCAAGCTGGTGCACATTGGCCTAGAAAAAAGACCAGCTTGTGTTTCAGAAGTTTTTACTTCGAACAAGTTATTTTTAAAGTGCCCCATTTCCGCCATTGTTGTGGCATTGTTTTGACCTTATGCAGAACAATTTTTCCCAAGTCAAATTAGCTTTCAACATTCGAAGAAATGTTGTACAATAATGGTTTGACGGTTCTGTCTGTGAAATATAAAGAAATGGAGAGCCATGCCATCGGGGTTAATAGTATTCCTTCTCTTCAACAAGTACCTTGGGATCCTTGGTGTCCTTGACAGCAAACGGCATCACGCTTATGCTGGGCATTTCTCGGTACTTGTGAGCACAAGCAGTCTACTTTTCAGGCTCTGACTTAGGCTCTCTTTGTTAGCTGTCTCTTAACATTGATGATTTTTTTTTCCTCTATTATTTTTCAGTCTTGTATCAACAGAAAAAAATAATTGGGAAACACCTTTTCTCAATTTTACAAATATAATCTTCTTGAAGAAAAAAAGCATGTTCTGCAAGAGATCCATTGCACTTTATTTGCCTTTCCAATACACAACCGTGAGAACAAGTCAGCCTTCATGCAAGTCAATGAGCACCTGGAGTGCTTTTCCCAGCGGCCTTTAAGTGTGCACAGCGCGGGAATACCAGGGAACTGCAGCAAGGTCTTGCAACCTCCTTTGATAGGACAAAGTCAGTAAGACTTCTTACAGAGATGCTTGGCCCCATTGAGGTTTACACTGCCTGTTTGTTTCCCCTGTTTCTTGAGCAGTGCAGATCTTAGATCCCTCTCTGTGCCTGGCCTGTTGGGAATTTGGGTCTTAGATACAACAAAAACGTGAGTGAAAGGAACTGAGTCCTGGATAATGATTTATTTATTTGTGCTCCTTCAAATTTTAAACTAATGGTGCAGAACTCGAGTGCATGATCTGAGGATTAATCTTAAAAAACTGAACATTTTAGTGTTGTCTGCTCCACCTCATAGAAACCAGATAATGTGGTGTCACAATCTGCCAGAAAATTGACAAAACAAAAGCTTCAGAGTCAAAGTCACAGACAGATAGTTTGCAATTTATCTCTTTATGTTGGACCAAACTTTTCCAAAGACCAGAAAACTTCTTCACTGTTTGAAATAAAGAGGAAACTTGCCTTTTTTTAAAAAAAATATTCAAATTGTAACAGTGAAAACTATTAGTTTCTGCCTTCAACATACCAAAAAAAAAAAAAAAAAACCCTCAGTTAACAGTACTGGTACAGTAGTGTCCTCAGGTGTACTTTTATAGCATGGAACTTATCCTATCCAGGAGGGGAACAGATTTTTTGCCAGACATTTCTTTGGCAGCCTTTCTCTACTTGACTTGGCGACTGTGTGTTTGCACCAAACATTGAAGCCAACAAGATGGTTAAAGACACAACAATGTTAAGGTTTGCTCATGGAAGAAAATGACACATCGTTTAGGATAGCTTTTCGCACATCAAAATGTGCCATAATGTGTTTTTATTGATTTGCAAATGTATGTAAACACAGATTTCAAGATGTCAGAAGTGTCCAACTGTAAATTGAATATTTACAATTGTAATTTAGTGTTTTTTTTATTTAAATCATTTGTATTTCATATCCAGCGTTGTTTTTCACTTTGTCTATTTTAAGCTTGTTACATTGGGTTAAAAATATTACTGTAAAAATAATAGTACTGAAAACATCAAACATTTTTGTATATATTGTGCATCAAAAAAATTATCAAATCATTTACATTCTACCGTAAACATTATTGCACTTTACGGGGAGTTGATGAGATAGATTTACACAAAGTAGTACATATTAGTGGAATAGAAGAACATTTTTACATATTACCTGGTTTATCAAGGATAAAATTAACCACAAAACCTTTTTCAGTCCTACACAGGATATAGATATTTATTCACAGGTATGTATGTATATATATATATACACAGGTAAAAGCCAGTAAATTAGAATATTTTGAAACACTTGATTTATTTCAGTAATTGCATTCAAACGGTGTAACTTGTACATTATATTTATTCATTGCACACAGACTGATGCATTCAAATGTTTATTTCATTTAATTTTGATG
>JAUZNJ010031286.1:0-14304 GCA_034780135.1 Jordanella pulchra | reverse complement strand
TAATTATGTAAAGCACTTTGAAATGCCTTGATGCTGAAATGTGCTATACAAATAAAATTTGATTTGATTTTTGATTTAATTTCACAGTTAATGAAGGCGGAATTGCGGCAAGTTGATTTTTGAAAAACCATCAAACAAAACACAGAAGCAAAAACTCAAGAACAAGAAAACGGTGTAGGATCGAAGTAGTTTAAAATAAAGGTGTCTTGAACTAAATGTGCCAAGCAAGCACAAGCGAGGAGGTTGGTAGCCAAGAAAAGCAGACTCCGGTAAATCCCTAGATGTATCTGAAAGAATATTTCAAGATAACTGGGTGCAAAGTTGAATTTGGCAAGGTTTCCATTAGCTCGAGAGTTACGATTAGTACTTATTTGGAAGTTATCAACCAGGATTATTACACAGCAAAATCAAATTTGCTAATGTTCCAATGTTTTGTTGTTTTATGTTAGAATGGGTTAATTTAACACTTTTTTTAGTCTAATTCAACTTTTTGAGAGTTAGTTGGTCCTAATATGTGGAGCTAAATTCAAGCAACTATTCTAGGTCTTGATTTAAAAAGGAGGAAAAAATCAGCTTCTACCATAATGCCAACCTGTTTGAGAAATTAAATTACTTAAAGCACAGAGGTTTGTTCTGCAACTGGAGGGTCGTGACTTTACCTCCCTTCCCCAACACATCTGACTCACATTAGCAAAGTGCTGATGATCTTTAGAAGGCTGTTAACCTCAGCCATGCTTCTGTCAGCGTGCCCCAGAGAAGTTGTGGCTACAGTGTATCAAACAGTATGCTGATGATGTTCAGTTATATTTGTCATTAATTCTGATAAGTATTAAACACTAGTGTGGCTGGTGTTAACTTTTGACCCTATAAACAAATGTTAGATACCTTTAACCCTCATAACTATTGAATTGAAACTAATAAGAGTAACTTTCAAACTCTCTCACAGTGTTAACTGTTTAACACTTTCAAAGTGTTATTTTATCTCGGTCTAGAGAGGACTGATATATAGACACTTAAAAAATGTTGAATTTAACTCCTTAGGAGTTGATTAACACTTCTGAATTTGTGGTGCAGTTATTTATTTATTTCATCGGATTATTTGCTCGGATTGATAATTAATTTTGTCAATTGTTTGAAGACAACTTTAAAAGGATAACTATTACTAAACTAGCCCTCGACACCGGCTTTTCTTGTTTGGTTTTGTTATTTCAAATTCAGTGCCCTCACAGATTCCTGCAGCTAAGCTTGGTTGTACATACATTCGACTAAAGATTATTGATAAAATACCTCAGAGTTTTTTTTCACCATTACAATACATACAAATGCTGATTACTCCGAAAGATTTCAATTTGACTCTTAAATTGGTCCAATACACTGCCCTTTAATGAGCGTAACAGCCAAAGAAATTGTGATTTTAGACACATTTACCTCCCTTTCTGCTCTTGTAGTGAGAAAAGTGCTGCGTAAACGTGAAACCCATGCCCTTCAGATACAGTCATACCCACACTAAGCGTTGCAGGCAGGTGAACACATGCAGTATCACCCTGCAGAGGTGAAATGACCAGGTTTGCAAGGGAATCCCAAACGATCGGCCTCTCAAGCCAAACCAAAAGATAGTTGACTATTGATCTTTTTTAACCAATAAAACATAGCATTGCCCAGGGCATAACTGGTTTCAGGTGGATCAGAACAATGACGCTGGGTCAATCTAAAAGTTTACATCTTAAAGGGACGGTTGAACATTGCCTCCAACATTAAGAAAAGATCGAAAGGTTAATTAGCAAAGAAACAAAGAAAGAAAGGTCATAGAGTTGAAGAAAAAGTACATACATGCACATATATTTTCATATGTTTATTAGTGAAGTCTTTAGGACAAACCAAGTTTGCGTATAGTGGTGCTGATTAATTTACCTGTCGGTACATTGTTTTTTTTTTACAAGACAGCGACTTTCATATTTATTGGGCATCATCATACTTCCTTTGGTTTATTTATGGAGTTCATTTTGTTCTTATGTTATTGCAAACCATGAAAACATCTGGATGTAATCCAGAAATAAAACTTTAAAAAGTGCTCAAATTTAAAACAATTTTTTTCCAGATTTAATATTTTAATTATCTAAATTTGCATTGCTTTGGGGAAAAAAATATTTGCAGATTTTATATTTCCGTGTCTTTTTTTTATTTCTGTTTTTCCTAAGTTTTTTTTTTTAAATAGCTTTTTACAGATTCTCAATCTCTTTACATCTTAACTTTCCCTTGGAGTGAGGAGCAAAGATGAACTTCTATTGGTCTTCATGGACGTTAGCAACAACATTTCTATTGGTCAAGAGCGAGCGTTGGAACTGGGCTTGAAGTAAAGAGAATGTTATTTAGGAAAAATTTGAAAAGTTTGCAGTTGGTCCAAAAAATAGAAAATAAATTTAAAAAAAGGAAAGGTGAGTATGAAAAAATTACAAATAAAAAAATCTGAGAAAACAGCAGTTCATCTCAAAACCTTTTTTAAATGGTTAAAATGTAATTTAAAGTTTCATTTCCAGATTACTTTTTTTTCTTTCTAATGTCAATTTACATAAAGCACACAGAAATTGGAACTAAACTCACTCTATTTTCTGTACATATAGTGTATACATACTGAAAAATACTTTGAATAAGTCAGTTTTGACAATAAATTATGAACTGAAAACATGCTAACAGGTGCAGCCTAGCTTACAGGAAACAGCTAGATATAACAAAGCTGCATGTATATGCACATCCAGAACTATGGGTAAACTGAAGCAGGATGGGGCCTTAAGCACTGGGTGAAACCTGAACCATGTTAATCCTTTTAACCTGAACTGCTCATCTTATAAAGTTTTTTAGTATATTAAAGAAGGAGAAAAGCTGAAAATGTTGCTTCATCCGGTTAAAGTAAAAATACTGATGTCTTTGTCTTAAAAATCTTTACATTTGTGAAAAAGTGATGAGTCATTACTCACTTTGGTTCCAGTGAAGCAGAGTTTCTTGTTTTTTTTAAAACTTAAACAGAAAATTTTTAGGCTTTCTGAATCAGTTAAAAGTTTTTGTTGTATATTTTAGTCTTGCCTTTCTTTACTCACTTACTTTTTTTTTAACCGTTTATAGTTTGATTTAATGATTTTCTTTGTCAACTTGTGCACACAAGAGCTGTGAAACAGTCAGGTGTTAAACACTGGGCTGACCTTTTTTTTTCTTGTGACGTCGCTCGACACCTGATACGGCGCAAAGGTCAACACCGAAGGCAAACAAGGGTTGAATGATCTGGGGAGAACTTGCCGGCAAAATTTCAAAGAGGAAGAGAGACGGAGAGAGAGGAAGCGAAACTTGAGACGACAAAAGAATAAAAGCTTTAGTCAGGGTGGGTTTGAAAGGTCAGTTTCAGTCATAATTGAAGTAACGAACATAGACTGGATTTATGTGCCGAGGTGACACTTGAACTTAATTTATACTGTGATACAGGGAGAGGAATTATGTAAACAAATAAAAGTAAATCAAGACATTTTATAATAAAATTAAGTAGAGGTTCTAGATTGCCTGGATGGACAGATTAAAAAATGTGTTTTGGTCCATGTAGAGACTGTTTGTTCACAACACAAACATGCTCATCATCTGAAATCCTCATATCTGCCAAAACACCCAGTGAATTATGAGCACTCTTATGAGAGTACACCACTTATCTCACTGGACCTCACCAAGTCATAAAACCGGGTCAGTCCAAGTGCAGCTTGCGAGCCTGATCTGGAGCTGCATGCACATCTTTAGAGAGTTCATTTGTTATTGTTGAGATGGAATGTCTCAATGTTTAAAGCAGGAATACTTTGGCAGAACAGCTCACCGAATGATATCTGAGGGGAATTATAAAGCTCTCCCGTTTCCCAGGCAGGAACTCACCCTTAACTCTACGAGACTTTTACCATTTTCTTGTCTTCCTATGGAGTAACTTACCAAATGCTAATGGCATAGACCAATTGGGGTTTTGTTTTGTCCAAATAGCAAACCCCATGACAGCATGTCATAGCTGATATCAAGACCAATCAAACATTCTGTACTTTGAGGGCAAATACTTTTAACTTGAAAATATAAGTATGCAGAGAAAATGACCAAATCAGCATTGGCATTAATTATGATAATAATTTGTAGCTCCCTAGCTATTTTGTCATCATATATTGAGAACTTAAAAGAGTTTTTCACTAAGATTTTGAATTTATTGTGAAATCTCTTGGACACACAGATTCAAATATATAGGAACATTTACCCAAAACTTTTAAGTCATTTGAGACATTTTCATCAAAAGTAAAACACCCAGAACATCTGGTGGTATGGAATAGAATGTGATTTTTTTCTGACAAAAAAAAAACATAGTATTTAAAATAATATTTAATACATTTTGATGGATCCAAAACACGTAAAAAATTTACTTTTGCAAGATGCAAGGGTTGAAACGAAAGCTTGGAAAGTTTGTCAACAAGAGGTGAAGATTCTCAGTTATTCAGGTCATGGTCAACCTTGGAAAGTTCAGTTCTGGCAACTGGACATTAAGTTTTCAAGAAGGCATTTTGCCTTACATCCAAGCCACTTCTTCAGTTCTAACTGGTGGTGGGGAGCACTGAGATTAATATACTGTAGGTGTACAAAAGAATTCGGGGAGGGGGAAAAAGCAAAAACAAAAGGGTCTTGGGTGCTGGTTAAAAATCCGCCGAAAAACTCAAGAGGATCTTTAACCAGCACCCTATCCCCATGCATTCAAAGCCAGCAACACCCTGAGACAAAACTGGTTCACCCCAAAGATAAGACACCCAGGAACAAGACTGACAACGTGGTTTACACTGTTTAGTGTAGTGAAGAATGCACAGACCTATACATTGAGAGACCAAGCAAATTTCTGCACAGGCGCATGGCTCAACACAGGAGGTCTAACTCCACAGGACAGGACTCAGCTGTCAACCTATACCTGAAGGCTAAAGGACACTCATTTGAGGACAACAATGTCCATATTCTAGCCAGGGAAGACAGATGGTTTGAGAGGGGAGTCAAAGAAGCCATCTTTGTTAACCTGGAAAAACCATCCCTTATCAGAGGAGGTGGCCTCAGACATAACTTGTCACCCACATACAAAGCACTTTTAGGAACTCTACCAAAAAAGATTTACCTCCCACCTACCCTCACCTGACTTCCAGTTCACAGAGGCATGTGACCCAAACCACTCTGACGAGGGAGTTAACGACCCATCAGAACCCCCCCTAACGACCATCAACATCCCCCAAATGCTATCTATGGACCATCCAGCAGGTAGGATCAGAGCCACCTTTTGTTTATGCTTTTTTTTATTCCCTTCCCCGAATTCCTCTGTTACATCCACAGTACATCAATTTCAGTGCTCCCCAACACCAGTTAGAACTGAAGAAGCCTCTTGGATGAATGTCAACGAACATGGAAGACAAAAGGGTCTACTTTAAAAAGCAAAAATTGTTTATTGAAACAATTTTTTAAAAATAACACATCTAAAGAACATCTAGGATCGCTCAGAGTTAAAGTACTACTTTTATTGCTAAAATAGATATTTAGTATATAAAAATTATTTTACCAATTTTTACAGGATTCTACACCAATAGAAAAGTAAACTGAAGTTGTGTAAAACACAGCTTAAGGGACCTGGAAGCCGGCTTGCCAAAAGTACAATGTAAATGTGAGATGAGAGTGTGCCGGTGCAAGTGCACCGCCTACTGGCCAGGAGGAGTTAAACTTTGAGGTGGTCCTGAAATTTCTATGTAGCTAGACAGATGCAAAAGTCAGTTTACCTGCCAGAACTTCTTCAGTTCTTCCCTGAGCTACTGCATGCATGTTGCATATATATCAGGAAAATTATAGCCTTCACCATCTTCCATCTTTGCCTTGGGGAAGAATGTCTACCTGATAACATGGGGAGGAATAACCCTAGAGGCATACTAGCTTAAACAAGATCTACACTTTGACAAGAAATGGGCTGTTGAAACGCAATGTACACATAAGAGGAAAATATATATTAATATATAATAATAATATGTATATTTTGTATAAACATTTTTTTATAAAAAGCTATGAAATATTGGTGCATATAAAGCTCTGGGAGTACAACCCTGAACACTTTGCTCTGAGCTTTATATAGTGTGTCTTGTAATTTCTGTCTAACATTAGGGCTCTTATATTGAGGAAAAGGGGATGAAATTAGAAAAATATTTCAGAGAATAATGGAAACCTTAAATTATTACTTATTACTTTACTTAAGAGACCTTCCCTTGATAAATTACAAATAAATGCCTATCTAGTGTGTGATCATTTCATCTGTAACTGAAATGATCCCAATTACTCTGATTACTTTTTTGTTCTATAATATTTTTCTGTATTTTATTTAAAATCATTTCTGTATTATCTGTGTATCTGTCCTGTTTCTTAGATTAGGATGTGCTTGAAATTCGAAACTGTAATCCTTGCAGTCACCTTTGCTCCTTAGCCTTTCTCTCCACTTTGCCTGAAATAACTCTACTCGTCTCGTTAGTTCGTACTGCTAGTTCTCAATGCTGCAGTAGACAGTGGATCCCAGTTTTCAGTGGTGCCTCCATCTGGTATCCTTCTTTGGGAATAAATCACCCAGACAACAGTAGCAGGGTGAACTCAGGAGTGCAGAGTAAAAGGCTGAAAGGCTTGGTAGATGTGGCAAACAGGACCAGCTCTGAGACTGCAAGAGGAGAATAAATGAAGAATGATTTAAGAGTCCTTCCAAGGGCTAAATTGTGGGTGGCTTTTTTAAAAAGCTGCCTAGAAGGAAACCAGCAAACTCCACATGGCATTTTAAAAAGCCACCCACAAACTTCTGAATAGTTTTCTTTACTTTGATTGTCCACATTAGAGGCAATAGCTTAAAGAAGTTAAACTCTGAGGACCAGTAGGTGGCACACTTGACTGGTCTCAATTCTGTACTAGCCAATGGCCAGGTGGGCTAATGCAAGTAACCTCGGGTTAGCATTAGCAAATGTTTAAAATACCTGCCAAGAAGGAAAGCGGAAACCTCTGTGCGGCCTCTGAGTCACTTTGCTTTTTACAAGTTGGCACCAACGCTAAGCAGCTTGACCAATGTTCAAAAATGTATTTGGCTTTATTCTTGATTCTGTCAAAATTGATAATACAGTTATTTATGTACTACACATTTTTCCAGGAAAATTAATGCTTTTATTCTTTACTTTCACTATAGAAGTTCTATGAATGTACTAGTTTTTTGGAAAATGAATTGTTTCAATGAAATTCCTGAAGCGCTTATCTGGGACAAGGTCACGGGGGCAACAGTCTTATCAGAGACGCCCAGACTTCCCTCTCCCTAGACACCTCCCCCAGTGGAGCTAGGGGAAGCTTGAGGCACTCTCAGGCCAACTGAAAGAAGCCTCTCCAGGGTGTCCTATGCCATCGCCTGAGCCTCCTCCCATTGGGAGGTGTCCAGAGAGCATCCAAAGTAGATGTCTGAAACTCCTGAGCTGTGGTGGAGAATTGTCTCTCCTCTAAGCCTCTCCAAGATGGTGGAGCTCCAAACCCCATCTATTGAAAGCTTATTTTAACTACTTATATTTGGGATCTTATCTTTTGGTCATGGTCCAGATTTCATGACCGTTGTAGGGTAAGAACATAGGCAGACTGGTAAATCAAGAGTTTTGTCTTTATGCTAAGCTGTCCTCACAACAGAAGCTAAACTCAGTTTACCTGCCAGAACTTCTTCAGTTCTTCCCTGAGCTACTGCATGCATGCATAACAACCACACCGATTCTCTATCTATCTGCTCCATTCTCCCTTATTCTTAAACAGGACCCCAAGATACCCCAAGATCTTCTGGCCCCCAAACTAGACCCCTTCCAGCCCTCGACTGTGCTTAGAAACCCTGTTCATAAAGAACATTACTGGTGACAGAAGGCCCGGGAACGGCATCGGCTTAATTGTGGTAATGTGGACCAAACTCCTTCTCCACTGGTACAGTGGCTTGACAGCCCCTTGTGAGGGCACCTGACTCCACACTACTTAAGTGCCCAACAGGATCCAGTAAGCTGAGGTACTGAGAAGCTATTTCATCAGTCCAAGAGGTTTTCCACTGTGAAGTTCTTTTGACCATCTCAGTATTTAATCTAAGCACTGCTTCCACCTACACAGTAGCCAGAAGTTTTGCCAGAAGCACTTTAAAGCTGAACCATAGTCTATATCCATGTTCTCTACAAAACCCATGAGTCTTTGCTGCTACAGCAGTACGGGCAGCAGTACACTTGGCCTCATAATACCTGCTTGCTGCCTCAGGAGTCCCATAAACCAACCAAACTCAATAGGACTCCTTATTCAACTTGACATCCCTCACTGTTAGTATCTACCATGGGGTTCCAGGGTTGCCACCATGACAAGTGCTGCAGACCTTATTGTCACAGCTACTGGGGACTTTTTCGATAACAGAGGCAGAGGACATGCTCCACTCAAACTCTATGTCCAAAGCTTCACCGGGAATTTAAGAGAAGCTCTATAGATAGAATAGAAACCTGGCTGAGGGTTCTGCTAGACATCCCCAGCAGATTCTCACTACTAGCTAAGGCCTGCAAAATCGGTCTCACTTTCTTCTCTTTCAGCATACCCAACTTACCACCAAGTGGTGATTGGTGGATAGCTACGCCCTTCTCTTTACCCAGGTTTTCCAGGCATAAGTGTGAAGGTCATGAGATACTATCACAAAGTTAATCATCGCCCTCACCATTGGGTGTCTTGGTCCCTAGTGCCCATCAGTGCATTTAGGACTATCTGTGCAAGTCATGGACTGTCCTTAATGATCATTGTGTTCATTGTTGACAATCCATGACTTGCACAGAAGTCCATTAATAGAACACCACTTGGATTCAGAGCTAGGGGTCCATTCTGTCCAATCTCTCGCCTACAAGAGTCACTCTTGGATGGCCCTGGATCATCTCAGGCTTTCCCTAGAGGACCAGGAGAACAGGACCACCCCTCCCTAAATGCAGAAGACACGCTGTGCACAGGGTCTTATCTTCCAGTGGGGGCAACATTTTGCGAGCGGTAGAGCCTATGTGCAATGGATGCACACTGTTGCACATGTGTGCTAGATCATAAGGCGGAGAAGAAAAAAGAGACTACCTGTAATCACTCCACACAATAATTTTGCAGGCTGTGTCTTGCAGAGCTTCAGAACATTAGATATTTACACCATCCAAGCAACATCATGAATGGCGTAAGCTAGAGAAGAAAATAAGGCAAAACACAAGAAACACACCTGTACCTCCCTAAAGATGTTGTTGTTGAAATGAAATGTTTTGAAACAAAAAACTAGGTTTGTTGCCTGGTTTTGGTCAGGGATAGCACTGCTGCAGGACATGTCTAGGGAAAGCTAAGTTAACTGCATATTTTTGTATATGAACTGAATGTGATGTTTCCATGAAGTATACTTTACAACAGATATTCACAACAAATAATATTGATATTAACAACAAATTTGTAAATGTGGGTTATATGAATAAATCAAACTGAATTGGACTTTTGCTTGGCCATTCCATTTTCATGTCTTACAGATCCCAGAGGTATACTCTGATAGACTTTGCTCTGTGGGGGAAAGCGCTGTCCGATTGAAGCAGTGGCGTCAAACTCCTTTTCACATCAGGTCACTTGGCATCATTAAATCTTTAAAAAGGTTGCCAAGGCTGTATCAATTAATCTTTTGATTGTGTTACTACACACATTTATTCCATAGTTTTGTTCACTTTGTACAACTTTAAAAGAAATGAAGCTTCTACTTTATAACTTGTTTTTGCTCTCAATAGCCAAATACATAGTTATGAGGGGCCCAATTCGGCAAACAGACCTTAAGTTTAAATAATGTGTTTTATAGGATATAATTTAGGCAGTAAAATTAGGCATAAGGGATTGCCATTGGATGCAGAGTTGCATCTAGATATCTCTTTGTACTGAGATTGCCTACAATGAGGAAAAGTCTTGTTTTTGTGAGGTGAACCTGACCAACACCATCAGACCTTCAAAAGGCATGTAAAAGAAATAAAATTCTCCACAGCTTTCACAGTACAAACTAAACAGTATCTGGACTAGCTATATAAGGCTGCCAGAAACAACATTAAAAGGCTTTCCAACAGTTGTCTTCTTTATGAATAAAGATTGACAAAGAACAAATAAACCACACAGAAATGCCCTTCCTTTTTGTGCTCAGTTTATCTTTCCTATAATCCTAGCTGAATGTGCAGCCAAACAGCAAACCTTGCAGATGCAGAGATAAGTTGCCTTCAGGAACATCGGCTCAGATCTGGAAGCTTGCCAACCCCCGCCCTGAGATATCAGCATCGCAGCGCTCAGAGTTGACAAGTGCGCCTCCCCCCTCTCCAAACGTTGTTTGACAAGCCCATCTTTATAGGCTTCGCCTAAGGCAGTTTCTTTTTTGAAAAAAAAAAAGGCAAGCTCAAAGCCACAGATTACACATTCTGCTCGCAGTCCTTGTGCGGGTGAACCAACCTGCAGAGACAGCAGCGGAGGGAGTCAGTGGGTTCCTCAGTTTATTGGAGGCAAACGGCGCTGAGCATCACTTCAGGAAGACACATCTTATATCTGGACAGTTTAATTGAATAGATTATTTTTTCCCTTATTTTTTGTGTGATTGTTGGTTTCACGCATCGGATGCACCTGTGGATTCACCCCTAATGTTTGGACTAAAACCTGAAACAAAAAAGCGATTTCTTTCAACTCTCAGCTGATATTTCTTTACACTCAAACGGCTCAGCTTTTTTTTCTTATTTTAAGAGGAGTACCGCACGATGCTGCTAGGAGTCTTCCTTCTGGCGGTCCCTTTACTGAGCATCCCCGGATGCGAGGCGTCTTTCGTGCCGTGCGAGCCGTGCGACCCGAAGGCCCTGTCCATGTGCCCGCCGGTGCCCGTGGGCTGCCAGCTGGTGAAGGAGCCCGGCTGCGGCTGCTGCCTGACATGCGCGCTGGAGGAGGGCCAGGCTTGCGGGGTGTACACGGGGCCGTGCATGCGTGGCCTCCGCTGTCTGCCCAAGAGCGGGGAGGAGAAGCCGCTCCACGCGCTCCTGCACGGCCGGGGGGTGTGCGCAAACGAGAAGCTGTACAAGCTGCAGCATCCACCTAAAGGTATGTACCGCTTTGTGCAATAAACAAGGCATTAGCAAAGTAAGAAAAGAAAAGAAAAGAAAAGGGGACTATTGCGCTTTTGTTTTGCTTGCAAAAATCCCAATAGGTAAAAAAAAATCACCCCAAAATGACATCCTGATGGGAGATGGAGGGTTTACAGCTGACACGTCATTATGTGACCCTATGAACTCCAGCAGATTAACTTGTCATTTCGGTTTGAAAGACCCTTTTTAGGGCTCCCAACTGTAAAATCAGAAGGCCCCCCCAGAGCCTCGGGCAACCAAGATGACTTAAAACAAGGGAGAAGATTACAGGTGGTGGCTCCTTTTGAATGGAAGAGTCATTGTGTCTATTGGGGTGGAGGGTGGGTGGGGGACCGATGATAGCTTTTCATCCTGTAAAGTCATATTTTACTTGGCACTTTTCTCTTTCATCTGACCCCTTCTTTTTTGTTCTCTCACCATCCAAGCCTCGTCTCTTCTTTCCCTTATCTGGCAGCAATCCCTCTTCCACTCTTGTTTCCCCACTCTGATTATTATTCTCCTTTATCTTGCTTCTGGCTCATGGATCGTAGCTCTATATATGCAATAAAAACGTTATCATTATCATTCCTATAATATTCAGTCTTGAATAAATAAAACATTAAAATGTTCATTTTTTATAACAAATATTTTAGTTTGTTAAGGTGTTATTGTCTTCAGTAGGTCTAAAAAGTATGGATTCCAGGGTTTCTAATTAATAGAACTGATTCTGGTGTTAAATAAAAAACCTCCACAACTTCAGAATAAATATTAAAAATATGTCAAAGCAATGCAAATAACACATATCATACTGTACAGTATTGCATAGTGTATATTTGTGCACTTATTTGAATCATATTCAAAGTTTTATATAAATTTAATAACCATCAGATGTTAAAATACCCTAACCCTAAACCAACTCCGCTGGCTCTGGTCTGTTTTTTTTTAGCTGGTTAGCATATGCAACTATATGGTAACCACAGTGCAAAATTAGACTACAGTTTTCAGCAATGAAGGAAAACTGGAAAAAAGAGTCCAGTGTTAGCAAATTAGCAATTCTTTCGCTATATTTGGTGAATTCTTAGACCCCTCTACCATTTTTTAAGGGGCTACATACAAATTTCGTGACTTTTCGTATAGTCAAAGCAAACAGTGCAAAAATAGGAACCAATTTCTCACAGCAAATGTATGATGCAAACACAAAACTGTCCATATTCCAGCCTGGACTACAAAGCAGGATGTAAATATAGTTTTTAATATAGTCCTTTTTTCCCCCTCTAAAATTGTTGCAATAAAATAATGAGCTGATTACCACACATCTTGACTAACTTATTCACTTCGTATTGTGCATGCCTCTGATTAATGGCTATTTGGTCAAATTAGATGTATGCAGTGTGGATTTAGGAGATGTATAAAAGTTCAGGTGTTATTTCAGAAACTAAGGTTAACGTATGTTGGATTTAGCTCACAGCCATGGTTAAAAAGATCCAAGAGGAAAACCTGGATTGTACTATTGATAAATATATTGAACTATTAAAAGTTTAAAGCTGTCAAAAGTTGTTTGTTTATGAACAATTTAAACACAAATTTACATTCTATCCAGCTTCAACAGGTTTAGAAACTATTGCTAAGGTCAGAACTGCTAGCAAGCAAACCCTCATCCCCACAGCAGTCCTGTGCTGTACCAGCAGCTAGAAAAATTAGTAACCCTGGGAATAATTCTGTGCAGAAAAATATAGCAAATGAGCGACAGCTCCTAGTGCCAATTACTTTTAATCTTGGACAACATGAAAGAACTTGGCTGTGTCCAAACATCCTCCCTAACCTTATACTCCATATATAGTGGACTTTATAGTGACTCAGAGAACTGACCATTCGGACAGATGATCACTACTTTTCGCTCCCCCTTGGACACGTAACTCCGCCTTCCCACATGGTGCCTGCGCCATCTTTGTTCTTTCTTGCCCCCATAACAAATCCCATGATGGTTTTTGAAGGGAGCTCATGCAAAGCATTCTGGTTATATATCTGCTCATCAAGTGACCATAAATGAGCACAACGTTTCAACATGCATTGTGGGAAATTCTGAGTCTACAATTTTTTTCATCCACTAGACGTTCAGAAACGTATAAAATGGCTATATAACGTATAAAACGGCTATAAAACGTATAAAATGGCTATATAACAACTATATAGTTCTCTGTATAGGAGTTGGGGCGAACGTTCGGACACAGCCATTGAAAATGTTTTAAACAATGTTTTCTACTTCTACATGTATTGAGGCGGAAGCTTGCAGTCTGTACCCCAAACTGCCGTCTAGAGTCTACCAGAATATCTGGTACAGCAAGGAAAAGCCACACGGAACATAAAATGCTGCAAATGTTTTTCCAACAATGCTGTGCTGTTTCTGCACCATATATATAAGCATCAAACACCAAACTTTAAGGCAGTCATAGCCCTTGGATGGCAAACATCAGCACATCAGATAAAATGTTCATATGCCAATTTCTTTTAATACGTTTATAAAGTTAAGAGCATTTACTAGTTAACTGACAGGGCTGATGCACCGCTAAACTTGTTAAACATTAGTCTTAGCTTTAGTTATCAGGTCGGACTGGAGTCTAAGTTGGCCTCTAGGTTTAACCAGTTTAGCAACAATGCTAAGACCCAAACTCAAACATACTAGCAAGTTTACCCTAGTTTCCCATTTAGGCAGTCAATTTAAGTTCATATGTTGTTATGTTAACTGAACCAAGATATCCAACTGTATTCTGCTCTTATTTAAGCAGGATTTATTAAAATAAAGCAGCTAATTATAGAATTAAACCATTACTTAACATTGCGTTTGTAAAATTGTAATATCCTGGATTGCAATGTAGGTCATTTATTGGCTAGTAATTGGCGCTACTTGAACTTTAGCATTGAACTGATGCTAAACTTCTTAGCTAGCTATAGAATTCTCTGTTGAATATAATCAACATTTAACTGAAGCAGCATTGTTAAGCTCTCATTGGGATATTTAGGAACGATTAATTACAATCTGGCTAAGGTAAAAGTAAATCAAATGAAAAATAATATTATGCCGTATGTTTTTGACACTGGAAAG
>JAUZNJ010031285.1:0-14305 GCA_034780135.1 Jordanella pulchra | reverse complement strand
ACGTTAGCCATGGCTGCTGCAGACGGGCTAACGTTAGCTATGGCTGCTGCAGACGGGCTAACGTTAGCCATGGCTGCGGGTAGCCTCGGAGCTCCACTGGTCGCCACAGTTCTCTCAACATCGGGACTTTTTTATAACCTAGGCACTAAATCAGAAAATGGGCCACATAGTAAAACTTAGATGTATAATATTCTCGCCCCGAATGATATTAAAACGTACTTTAGTGGAACAATGGCAACAGAAAAATGAACTTCTAGCTTAATACTCTGAGCTCTGTTAGCGCAGCACCGGAAGCTGCTGCTGCTGCGGTGCATGCTGGGAAAAATGCCAGCCTTAGAACGCAACAAGTCTGCTCTGATGAATGCTGGGTAAAGAGGGAGGAGCAAGAACTACATCCGGGGATTTCCTCCATTCTCGGTCTTGTGTTCTTGTGAATTGGAACAGTACTGGGGCCGAGGCTGATGACGTTTCACCAGTACACGAGAACGCAGAGGTACGCATATTGAGAAACGGCCTACGTCTGCTACTACGTTCTTCTTTTTTCCCTCTCCTTACTCTTCTTCTCATACCGATACACGAGAAATGTGGGTCTACTAACAAAACAAACACCCTAAACATACAGATAGATCAGCATAGTTGCATTTATAAACCTTGTTTGCGAGATGAAGTGTTTATATTTTGGTCTTTATCATGTCAAAATGAAGTGTTAAAACCAGCAATATCACAAAGCTATATTTAAACTAACTGATTTGAATTGTGGTCCAGTAGATATTATTGGTTCCATCCTGTAATTTACCAGCAGTTCATTTCAGCTCTGAATGCATCCTTCACAGGTGCATTACAGTGCATCCTGTGCAGACAGCAATGCTCCAGCTGCTGAGAAATGTTTAAAGTTGAATAAATTCCTCTGTTGATGTTACAGTAACTGCTAATAGTGGTGTTGAGCTGCAGAGACCTAATGTGTGCTTCAGGCTGTGTTAGATTCCTTTCCGTCACTCCTGTAAAAGAGGGCTATCTGATTGGAAGCAGATCTGGGGCATCTGGGGGTTTGGTCCTAGCTCGCTGGATTTAATGACCAATTTCCTCAGCTGCTTCGTGCCACAAGCAGTTAAACGACAGTCAAGGTGCCCAGAGGTTCCCCCCGCCATAGGACTTGGGGGAGTACAGAGTACACTAGCTGTAGAGACAGAGTGAGTAATTGAGAGCGACATACCCTGGCTACCAGACAGCAAATCAAAGCCCATTTCCTCAGCAGGAACTAACTACCGTCCAGCATGGTCTCAAGTCAGATTTTCACTCCATTCCAGTGATCATTTCACGATCAAGTGTTGGAAATCACTTCTGATAGTGGTTATGTTTTCTAGAGCCGCAGGAGAAAGAGGTGAGGCTTGAATCAGGCCTGATGAGATTAAACTGCAGCCTGCAGGAACTGCTGCAAACACCATAACTGCTAAAAGGTGACAAAGAAATTCATTTAATTCAGCCTGACAGCGTTCAACTCATAACAAAGGACTTCTTGACCTTCTCATCAAGTACAGCATTCATTCCCAACCCACCAAGGAGGAACCTAAAACAGCCACGCCAAACTTCCACCACTAAAACCTTCATTGTGCTCTCTGCTATCAAGCTGATGATAAATTATTAATATCCACAATCTTCAACCCTCGATACAACTGCTTTGATTGGAAAGACAGGCAATTATATCTAGCGTGTCTTGGGTTTTGGCCGCCTCCAACTCCGGCCTCTTCCTCCTCCACCATAAACACATAACAACTAGTCCCTCTAACTCGCCACCAGTTCTTCTCAGTGCAGATATCCCCATCCAGATTAATTTGCAATTAGTCTTGAGTTGTTGAGCCTCAGTAAGATAAAGGATTCCTTCTCCAATTTCATTCGCCCCAAACACTGACAAACTCCTAACAAGAACAAACGCTCTCGATAAAAATAGCTTAAGCTCGGACTTATTTGTTTGCCGACAACTGCTAGACGCATTTGTCCGAGGCGGGGGGGGCGGGTGATATCGAAGCAGAGAGTAAATGAGTTGGGCTATAATACAACTTGTCATTGTGTCTCTGAAGCCTTGTCTCTAACGGGGGGGGGTCGCGGTCCTTTCCATCAGGTTCCCTTAGTTACTTAAAGCAGGTTCATTTAAAGCATCCGAGGTCCAAATGTTCTGCTTTCAGTGGATTGTTTCACTGTTCATATAATCTGCATGTAAAAAAAGAGCAGGGATGTAGGCAGTAGGGTGAAAGTGGGGTGGGGGGGCTTTAGTCTATTAATAGTTGAGTCATCAGTGCCTCGATGTTCCAAAATGGCAAATTGTTAGATCCCCAATGGTGATTATTACTTGCTGTCAATGACCTTCATAACAAATTAAAATTATGCGACTGGGACAAAGCGTGCTCTTTAATAGGCGTTATGCATGGGATTGTGTGTGTGTGTGAGTGTGTATGTTACAGTGTGCATGCAGATGCATGTGTGTGTTTTGGGTAGTCAGTAAATGAGAGATTAGCATTTAGAAGCTGCTTCACCGTCTCATACATGATGAACGCTGGGAAATAATGTTGGATTTGAAACTGTATGGATGGACGAGTCGTGGCATAAAGTTTGAAATTCCTCCCTGTCTGAACCTGTGAAATGAAAACACGTTGTCATCCTGTGGTTTAATGTGAGGCAGCATGTAAGCCACAGCCTGAGCTCGTCGTCGTGATCAGAGTAACGCCTCTTCTACTCCTAACAGAGCAGAAAAAGGCCAGAACATGATTTCACATCCGATCAGACGGAAAATCGGATCCCATGAAGCTGTGGCACTAAGATGTCGATGGATGTGGGGGAGGCTGGTCAGAGCGCACGCTAATCTTTAAAACTGAGCAACATCCATTCATCTAAAAAAACTGTTTGGTAATTTAACATTTTTAAATAAACAAGTGTTTGGAAAAACAACTTTATTATTCATTTTAAATGAATTGTAAATGGCAGAAATGTAAAAAACATACGTAAGTGTTTGAATAATAATCGTATATGTTTTTTAATGAGTTTTTTCTAATTGAACATGATTCAGATGCATGTTAGACCAGGCAACCATGTGAAACAAACTAAAGCAGCGTAAACTGGTGGCTAACTGGTAAATCCTCATCTATGCTCATTTATGGTCCTTCTACCTTCCACTTCTACTTGGTGCGTATGGTCCCCCCCCCCCCCATGTCTCGTTTCCACCCTACAGTAATGAAGCTCTTGCAAAGGTTCGAGGACTGCGACTGTTTCAGGAAGTTCTGTGTAGAAACTCGACAGACGTATTTATTTCACAGCTGAACTGACATATCAAAGCTTTTTGGGATCCATCGGTTCGCCAGGTGTGGGAGAGTGTGGAGATTGAGCCGTACACGCTGCTGCAGGAAGCTCTCAGCAACAACATAAATCGTCTCACTTCATTTTCTGAGACACTGGCCGAGCTCATAGTGGAGCAAACAGGAGCCGTCCTGGGTCTGTGGATTTACAGCCGGACTGGGCCGCTGCCCGTCTCACGCACACACAAACAACGGCGTGGTGTATTTCCATGACACACATTCAGCCCCCGTGGAACCCCCCCTCCAAAGAGACCTTGTAAAAAGTGTTCATCTCCTGTAGTAATATATGTCTTTAAGAGTGCATTTATGCTCCCGAGCTATCGATTACTGTAGCTACATCCCTCAGCAGATAATTACTCCACCTTAATATGCATCCTTAATGAGGCCTAATTGATTCATTTTCATTGACCGAGGGTAACACCACTAATGGCTGCGGCGTAGAGAGTGTCGATGCCCTGTACAGTAGCGACCCTGACCGGTGCCAGATGGATTAAGGATGGGATGGAAACGGTGGGACTGGAGCTCAGTTTGATGATTGGCCTATTGTGCTTGCTGTTGAGTTAGCACGCTCAGGAATGAATAGGAAATCAATGGCTGCTAAGGGAGGAGTTTGGTTTTATTTGCCGTTAAAGAGACAGTGCAACAGGGTGGATGACATATCTAGGCGTCCGTACATCTACTATTTGTTAACCTTTTTAGTGCTGTATTCAAAGACGTGTCCTCTTCTTCTTCCACTTTGTTCAGTTTTCCTTCATTATTATAACGGAGGTTACGGTTGGACCTTGAGGTTCAGCCGTAACCTCGGATCCATCTTCTCTTTCTTGTTGCACTCTTTCTTTTGCTTTTCTCATCCCTTATGATTTCCTCTCCTTATTCTGGCACCGCCCAACAAACAGCAATCCAGCCGTACCCCTGGTAAGCGAGGCAGCAACCTAGTCATCCTTCACTAATGGTAACCACACCACTTCCTGCCAACACAGACTGAGAGGGGACATGATGAATATACACCCTGATTATTATAGCATTACACACCAAATACGCGCGCGTGCGTGAATCCAGACACATTAGTAATTGCTTTTGTCTTCATGTCCTAAAAGACACCTACCTCTGTCCCCATCTGCCTCCTGCTTTCATACATGCAAGCAGTGGTGGACAACGCACACACACACACACACACACACACACACACACACACATGCACGCACAAACAAGTAAGTGCCTCACAAGCATTTCGATTCATAGACCCTCAAGCATCATCCACATCCTCTCTACGGGGCTATGATCACCCTGCTAGAATGATAAAGTTAGTGAGACATCAGTGCTCCCTCAGACATTTCTACCAGCGTGTGTGTGTGTGTGTGTGTGTCTTTTTCCAATGCTCTTTGAAGCCTGAAACAGACTTGAGTAGGGATGGAAAACAAAGGTGGGCCGGTGCCAGGGAGAAACTTATGGCACCATTCCTCTTCTCCTAGCTGGGCAGAGGCAGAGCCCCTTTAACTGAAGGAGAGAGCCACCTTCTGTCGGCCGGGGGGCGGTGGTGGCTGGAGAGGGAGAGGAGAAAACCAAATATGTTCAAAAAGAGGGAAAAAGCCTCACTTGTAGGGTCCTTTGGAAACCACGCTGGGAAAATCTGTCGTCCAACATTTAGCCATTCATTCAGCGCCGCTTTAAAACCTTTGTGGCTAACTTCCTCGCCCTTTATGATCCATTTAAAACAAAAAAAATGATATCCCCATGTTTCCTTCTTTCTACACTTCTCCTCTCGTTCTCTTTTATCCCCTCCTCCTCCTCTCAACTCCAGCCTTTAGCGCTGGTGTTCACTAATAAATATAAATGTTTGTGATTAGCATCTCTGCAGCACAGGTGCATGTTTGTTGCGAGGGGAGGCTTGTTCATTAATTTCAGCCATGAAAAGTGCAGCGCGCCATGAACGGAGAGTCCAAATCGCACACACTGATAAATGAACGCACAGATTGTTAATGTACCATTGTAAGGCTGCTGCCTCCACCAGCTAAAAAAAAACTAAAAGAAAAAAAACAGGGGCCTGGTGCCAAGAGCGCACACACCGGCGAGAGCACACACAATCTGAGAGGTGTGGCAGGAACCTATTCAGAGACGTCTAGATGAAACTGAATGGAGCTTTTGGTGTTTTCTTTTTTTTTTTTTTGGCCAAGGATTATTTTTGATTGTAAAGAAAAGGCGTCGCCTGGTGTGAGGCCTCTGGCTTCTGTTGTCTAATTAGATTTGGTAGAACTGGTGTTTATTAGTAATGATAAAACTCTGCAGCAGATTAACAATCAGGAAGTTTAGAGGAAAAAACATCTCATTTAAGGTAAATCTGTTAGTTTTATTGAATTGGGTTTTAATTGAAGCTTTTCCCTGAATATGATATGATCCTACAGCGACGTACGCGACGCGTTCTGCGTCTAACAGAGACCTTCAATGTGTTGTTTTTAAGATACAGCTGCAAGTGTTGCCTTCGCTGCTGAAGAGCAAACAAAGAAAAAAACAGCTAAAAAAATCTGCCTTGGATTTAAAAAAAAAACAAAAAAGAAAAAAAAATAGGCTGTTATTCAGGAGCTGGAAAAAACAGTTTTATTAGGGGACCGCCGAACACCTGCCTTAAAATGTCGTTTCAACATCTCCCGAATGCCATTTTGCTTAATTGACTTGGAAATGGCCCAAATGTATTGCTGAATGCGGTCTAATTAATATTAATAATAAATGCCATTATTAACATCAAAGAACATCTGGTGCCCCTGTTTACCCCGCCGCCTTATATGAAACACATTCTGCTGCTGTTTTAATCTCCCAAACATTGAGGGTAAACAAAAACTGCCGTTTGCCTTATTTTTCTTTTTTTTTCCGGGTTTTCTTCTTTTTTTTTGCTCCCATTTTTTACTTGGTCCTACTTCTGCTGCCAGGAAGGGTCAGTAAGGAAACAACAAGCATGAGGTGAGGCCACGTATAATTTAGACCATAAATTATCTTTTGCCCCCCCCTTATGCTGCTGTTATTCATTTAGAGCAGGTTGCTCTAATACCTCAGAGACTTACTTAATCCCTGGAGTATTCCTATAGAGAATAAATAACACAAAATAATGATTTAAACAGATAAAGTCTCATCTGCAGATTATGGAGAGCGTCGCATTAAGGCCATAAATCTCAGGCTAACTTTAATCCAACATTTCATTCACTAGTCCTTGTCAGGTGGTTAAATGCAGAGCTGTTTAATGATAATTGGTGTTTGGTTAATAAATTCTGCAGGTTCAGATTATGTTTTTGCAGTAGCTGGAATGCTAGCATCAGCAGTGTAACTAAACCTCAAATTGATTAACTCGCATGAACCAGACGCTCACAAAGATGGCAGCGGTCCAAATAAAAAAAACGAATGAAGGGAAGGGTGCTGGGAGGTGTGTGTGTGAGGCAGCACCAGCGAGCAGCATCAGGCCGGATGGTGTTTTGTTGCTCTGCTGTAAGGAAATCAAGTCCCTCCGGGCACATTTTTAAAAGCCTAATGCCTTTCAAATGATGTCATCACGTTTTACTCTTTCTCTCTCCCCCAGCGCCCTCCCGCTCGCCCAATCTCTCTTAATATCTTTTCCCCTTTTCAAACTGTTTCCGCCCCCCCATCACAGTGCACACACACACACACACACTCACCCCCTCCATCACCGTGCACACACACACACACACAAACCCCCCCCCCCCCATCACTTATTTGGCTGCAGAGCGAGGCGATGGGCTCCGACCGGAGTCATGTGACACATTAGAATAATGGTCGAGCAAAAAGCAAAAACATTTTGTGTTTTTATGACTGATGTGCTTTTTACCCCCCCCCCCCTTTTTTTTTTTTGTTTTTTGTTTTATTTCCTGTAAGTGATATAACGCTAATCAACCCACAGAGTGTTTAGAGTGCAGCACCATTAAGGAACCGGTGGCCCCACCCTGCCGTTGGCCGCCACCAACCAACCTGCCCCCCCCGGTTGCTTTTTGCTTTTGTGTATGTTTGTTAAGGGGGGGTGGGGGGGGCGGCCGGGGGGGGGGGGGACCCTGAAGTCAGTCAGCCTCTGAGGTTCCAGAGAGGCGAGGTCAGCGGGGAGCGAGGTGTCCTACGCACACCGAGCGCACGCCTCAGATGCGTGCTTTGCACTGTGGCTGTGGGCCGGTTAGTCAGAGGGGAAGTGTGTGTTGACGAGTGTGAGCGCAGCAGACAGCAGGCAGAGTGACTGATACTCAGCCTGCCTCCCAGATGGCCTGCTCAACTCTGCTCCAATCTGATCTCAGAGCCTTTGTTCTGGCATGTTCCATTACGACGCCGTGACACTGGTAAAGACAGAGGGGAGAGGAGCTGGTCTCAGATCAGATACAGCTGAATTATACATGTATACTTTTTTTGTTCCCCTCTGTGCTTCTCTTGTACTCGTACATTCACAGTTTGGCATTCCTCATGTTTTTTTTTCTTTTCTTCTTGCGAGGGTTGAGGAAAGAGACGCTTTATAGATAATAAATAAAACTCAGTCCATAGTTTTTAAGTTTTTTTATGGCTTCAATATTAGATTTAAAGATATTCTTTATTGTTTCTATTTTTTATTAAGAAGTGATCTTTTGTGGATGCTGAAGTTTAAAAAAGTCTTGGCTGATGTACAGACGCAGCAGGAAGTTTTGACATTTGGAAATTTGAAAGAGATTTGGATGAGGGAGACCTTGTAGAGACTGACTTAAAAAAGAAAAAAATACATCTACATTTGTTGTCTAATTGTGTGTTGGTGTTGGAAGGAAGTGAAACTATTAATGCCTCTTCATACCACTGTTTATCTTCAACCCTAAAATAGGTGAAGAAAAGTAAAGATTCCTTAAAGTGGGAAATAAAATATTAAAGCAAAGCTTCGCCTGCGACAGTCACTTTAACGCCGCGTCTCCTGCAGCAAACCTTTGCATAAATAAAAGGGAAAAAGCAAAAGCAAGTGAAAATCAATAATGGGAGAGTAGTTACAGCTGGGTGTCAACAGATTTGACGCTCCCTCTCCCCCCGCATCTCACACCCTGCTGTGAACGATGATGCCTAATATACAGCGTGACCTTCAAAATGTCATAAAAGTGTTGTGCAATAAAGTGTCAATATTTGTGGTTATATGGAGCACGATGACTTTTACAGTAATTGGAACGGCCGCGTTAAAGCTACGGATCAGTCAACTGATTAAAGACGCCGCACGCTGGACGGCCAGCTTACTGCCCAGGAATGATGGGCGTTCACGGCTCCCGGGGGGGTGACACCCGCGTGCACGCTCACAGGACGCGCACGTGAAGTTCCATCGTGCTTCTCACTTGGGGCCGTTGTGCGTGTGCGAGGGTGTGTGGTTATGTGTGAAGCTCATTTATTATTGAAGGGCTGTTATATGCCAGGAGAGCACACTCTCATCCTCTCAGTAGTGTGTCTTCCTCTTACAGGAGCACTATTAACCCTGACACACGAGGACATGCTTGTCTGTGTGTTTGTGACAGAAACAGAGAGAGATGCACGGCTGCGCGCGCC
This sequence comes from Jordanella pulchra, assembly GCA_034780135.1. Classification (NCBI taxonomy): domain Eukaryota; kingdom Metazoa; phylum Chordata; class Actinopteri; order Cyprinodontiformes; family Cyprinodontidae; genus Jordanella; species Jordanella pulchra. Next base: position 5,423 of record JAUZNJ010031285.1, on the reverse strand, counting down.
TCGGTGTGTGCGCTGCAGCATCTAATCTGTGTTTTGGATTTTTTAATTTTAAACCCCATCTGGGATGGGCAGGTGGGCCAGTGTCTGTTACATGATGCTGGGAACTGTTGCCAAAAAGGGATCTGTACAGTAGACCACTCAAAATATGTTTCTGAGAGGCGTCTATGGCTACAGTATGGTGGAGTCCTGGACCGAGTACTGGGGGAATTGTATTTGACTTTATTTAATTATTTTTCACTTACATCCAGGCTCTGCATGTGTCTAATGGAAATGCCAAGTAATAGAGGAGGGATCTGGCAATATGGTCATATGTTAAATATTTTCTACATTTTCCAGTACAATTTATAAGATATGAAATTAATATTGCTGTTCTGTGTGGAAACTTTATCTAAAAACTAAAATAAAAAAAGCGTTATTTTTTAAGTACACAATTATACAACACAACACTTGGTGAAATTTGTTTTTACATGCATCCATTAAAAGCATAAAAATATCCAAAGAGATCAAATATATATTTACTGTATATGCATAAAAAAATGTGATGTATATGTAGACTAAAAACATTATTAAAAAAGAAACACATTAAAACAATATTATATATTTAACTAGAACGAAGAATAAAAGAAAATAAAAAGCACTTTTAAAACTAAATTATAAACTCGACCATAAGCCTCATCTGGTCTTTATAAGAACGCTGCAATAAACAATAATGGTTTTAGTCCTGATTTTAAGGACTCACATACTGACTGGTGTTTAACACAATACTACAGAAATTATCTTTAAATTCATATTTAATCATTTTGGGGGGGACAAATCACTTAGAGATAATTTTTTAGCCCTTTTAATACGTCTTTTTTTCTTCCGACGGTACGCAGAATTTGACTTGTGTTTATGCGTATTTGTGTAGATGTAACGTTAGCAACATTAGCAGTTAGCCGTGGTTGGTTTACCATCATTTCCTGGTTTCTGACTAAAGGTTAAAAGTTACACAATCGGCAACGCTTGACTGCCTGCAGGTGAGTCCCTGATTGGTGGAAGAAGGAGAGGAGGGGTGGGCTAATGTTAGCATGGCGATAGCAAGATGGGTTCATATTAGCATGATGGTAGCACTTTAGGCTAATGTTAGGATGGTAATGTTAGCGCCTCTTCAGGATTGATGTAATCAAGCTTGGCCCAAATCACTCTCTGGTGTAAAAAGCTCACATGAAAGAAACCAGACAACTTTCAAACTCCGGATTATTCAGCAGGTTTTAACTGAATCCGATGCCAACACACACACAGATGAAGCTAAAGCTAAACTGAGGCTAAATGCTGCCTCCCCTTCTTTAGTAGTAACAGGAAGACGCTGGTGTGCTGTGGTGATGCATGTATGGCTACATGTATATAAAACAGACTTGGCCCCAGAGCGCTGCCTTGAGCTACCCTACATGTGATCTTCCTTCTTTTAAATACTTATTACTAAAAAACTGACACAGATCTGTCTTGTCAGACAAAATAAGAATCCATTCAGCCTCTCAGTCCCATTTCCAGTTTATAAGACTGTAAACTATGATTAACCTCCTGGATTTATTTGGATATATTTAAACATTTTGCTTTTTAATATGTTTTTGAAATCTAATTGAACATTAGTCTTAAAGAATCTCAGTAAACCTTATTTGCTTTTTCTATAAAGCTGGGAATAACTGACAAACTTCCCCTGATTCTAAGATTTGAATCGGTGCTTTTTAATGTGCTTTACAGTCTGTTCATTGTACATAAATAAGCCAAACAGCAGCAGCTGGTATTTGGTATCTGTGCATTGTCACACATTTATATTTAGAGCGCCTTCACTCTCAGTGGTGATAAGTGGCGCTCTGGCTGACGGCGGCCTTGGTGGATGGAGTTGTGTGTTTAGTGTCAGAAGACTTGCTGACTCGGCTCTTTCTATTCTGCGTACCTTATTTGACTCTGCGATAGACGAGGGTGAAAAGGGGGTGGGGGGGCAGCTGAAAAGAAAAGTGTTGCCGTCTGTTAAAAAAGCTTTTCATTGTGTTCAGTTTGATTCATTTTTCTCTGGTTCTGTTGCTTTTTCCCTTTAGAAACCCAAATCTTTTACCATATTTGGAAATAAATACGTTTTATTGTGGCTCAGCGCCTTTTTTTCCACATACATACAGTATCCAGCAGTTTCGTTATGTTTTACAATGAAAATGCTTAAAATGTTTTTTATAAAATGTTTTTTTTCAAAGTTGTCTTTTAATGTAGGAGGAAGAACTTCTACCTCGCTCCTCATCATCACTTCTTCATCATTTCTCATTTCTGACCCTCGTCCTCAAAGCAGCACCTCTGATTCCTGCATTTTCATGAGTTCTTTAAACAATCATCTTTAAACATTATATGCAATTTATGATTTCATTGCTTACTTCTTCAGCACTTTGTGTTGCAGCTTATTTGCATTTATTTCCTTCTCTGACCTGTTTGCTTCTATAAAATATGACAGATTTAATCCTCAGATCAAATCTGAATAAATCTGACTGAACTGCTGCAGACAGAAGGTAGTTTCTGCATCTAAAGTCACGTTTTCCTACATCAGACAGAAGGAGAAAGATAGGAAATGCTTTTCAGAGGTATGAAAACTTATAAGTCTAATTATTATAAGTTTACACTGGATGCTCTTCAAGCCATAACTGGGACTTGAACCCGGAACCATGAAACCATTATTCCAAACCAGAACATGCTTCATTTTTTTTGTTTTATTTTATGCATTTAAAGGTTTTTAATTTTTTTTCATCATATCTACAATAAGCTATTAATTATTTCTTTTTTTTATTTATAAAAGGGGCATGTTTTGTTTGTTTACCTTAAATGAAAACATCCGATCTTTGGACGGATGAACAAAGAATCCACAGACAACCAAGCAGTCTGCATAAACCCCCAGCAGTGAGTTTTCTGTCACTGACAGCTTGGTGTCGGGTGGGTGGATGTTCTCTGCCTTCCATCATAACCGACCAGAACCTGAGCAGAAATGTCTCATTTTAAAGCTTCAGGACCAAAAAAAAAAAACATGTCAACAATAAATTTGTATGTTTTCCCATTTAAGCGTTTTTTTGTTGTTTTTTTGTTCTCCTCATCACATCGTCAGCACAAGGCCAGTGTGCACCATCTGATGGTGACACCCTCACCTCAGATTATGCTGCTGTCAACACATTCCCAGGTTGTCGTCACTCATCTTTTAGATTCCTGTTCGGGGGGCTGATTGTGTTGATAACAGACTGCTGTTGCACTAAACTGTGTATCATCGTTTTTTTTTTGGCATGCGGAGGAAGTGGCGGAGGGCTGGGTCAAAACTGTTATCACCCTATCATATCTCTGACAGCTTCCTGTCAAAATCAGGTCGCGGGAAGAGATGCAACGAAGATCCTGCGATGCTGACAAAGCCGAATAACCCCCCCCCTTTTATTCTGCTTTCTTTCTGTCTGCCTTATTTAGCAGTTTTAATTCTCTTTGCCACTTAGCGTATGCTAACAGGGCTGATGATGAAAGGTGGGCTTGGAGAGGAAGAGAAAGGAGAAACTCTGTGGAGGAGAAGGAGGTGGGAGTATCTCAGAGACAGAAAAGTTTATGAACTGTCAGCGTTCTGTCAGGGAGGGGGACACAGCTCTGCTGTCTGATGAGTCGCCACGGTAACCGGAAGGACAGTGACAGACGGTGATGTGAGGATGACTGGTTTCAAGTGGCTCCATCCATTCACCCCTCCCTCTCCTGTCTTTGTGTCTCCTCCAGATGTCGGGGAAGACTTGGCGAAGGCAGCGGTGAGCCTGCAGCCGCCTCCATCCCAGGTCAGGGAGCGAAGCGTCGGGTCGTCCTCCAAAGACTGCCCCTACTGCGGCAAGTCCTTCCGCACCTCCCATCACCTCAAAGTCCATCTGCGGATACATACAGGTCGGTACGCTCAGTCCCCCACACAGAAATCAAACATTTATTGTACTTCATGCAAAATTTACTCCACTACTTGTACTGACATTTCTTCTGGGGTTAGATTGACATATCGGTCCTGAATATTGGCCTAATCACATATTGGACTCGCTGTTATATGATGGATATGAGGCACATTAATCAATGGCTTATTTAGCAAATGAGAACAAAGAAATCATTGGTAATGAATAACAAGAAAGAAAGAAAGAAAGAAAGAAAGAAAGAAAGAAAGAAAGAAAAACTCTTCAGATTTTGTTTTTTTATATTTTATTTGTTGTAAATAATAATTTTTTGTGTGTTTTGGTTTAATCAACATTTTTTAAAAATAATCATTTCTCAGGGGTTCCCAAAGTGCAGCTCAGGACCCCCCAGGGTCTCCAGACACCAAGTGAAGGTCATGAGATGTTTTTCCAATCATGATCATGTGATGATATGGAATATATATAAAAAGATGAATATATCATAAATACAATGTGAACGCCCCATTAAATAAATAGATGTAAGATTCATTCATGTTTTTGTTTAATGCATTGTTTAAATATTAAATTCACCATTCAAGTGGAAAATACACTATTCAATAATTAAATCTCAATTAAATGATTCAAATAGACATTTAAAATGATTATTAAATGCGATTTGAAAAAAATGTTTAAAATGTGTACATTGACTGTAATATCTTTATCTTTCCCCACCTGTACGTTTCCCATGGAGGAGATGCAGAGAGTCCCTGCTCAGGTGCACTGCAAAAACTCATCTAAAGATTTGTAAGATAAATAATTCAATAAATAAGTGTATTTATCTTAAATTTTAGCAGGTTGAACGTCAGATGGAATCAGTATTTCTGCTCTTAAAATAAAAGATGATTCAATATTATGCCGTTGAGATGAGTTAATAGAACTAATGAACACATCAGGTTGTGTGACCTGCCTGCTTGAACCAAAGGACAAAAAACACACATTTAAAAATGTTTTCTAGTGTAGGACAATGTTCTGCTCCAATGAGCCGTGTCTTTATTCTACGGTTGTGGACAGAAAGGTTAGAGTCCGAAGGCTGCATGTAGCAGAAAACCGCCGCCGCTGAGAGCAAAGGTTGAGATTCTGCTGCAGGATCAGAGCCTGTAGCTTCTACTAAGAACCAGCAAAGATCTAAGGCTGCAGACGGACAGAGCTGATGTCCTGCAGTGGACCGCCGTCCTGATGATGATGATGGATAGTTTGCATCTTCATCACATCCTTTTCCTTCTCAGCGAAGCTCTAATGTTTGTGGTTGACAGGGGTGTGAATACTTTAGTAGGGCCCTGGACAGCAGTGGGTCAGGGGCTATTGTTAGACAGGTCATAGAGACATCAGCTTTAAAGTAACACTATGTGTGTGACCTTTGACCCCAGTATTAGTTAAATACATCCAATGATCCTTCAGCTTCATCTTCACCTCCTGCTGCGTATCGATGCTCCTCCTCTGTGACCTCAG
>JAUZNJ010031284.1:0-11474 GCA_034780135.1 Jordanella pulchra | reverse complement strand
TTTTTCCCATTGGCTCAAATGTGCATTAAATCCTATATGCATATTTTGATACTGACATAAAATATACTAGTAATAAATATTCCACTCTCCACATTCTGAGGACTACAGGAGTGTAGCTACCACAGGTAAATGATAAGCACATACCAAATGACGATACAGGAGGAACGGTGCTAGCAGCATAGTATCCACTCTGCTTTGAAGTGTGTTTGTCACATAAAACATAGCCCTGTTTGACTTCAAAGTAGACACTATAATAGCTCAATGCCTTTCAACTTTGAAAACACCACCTTTACCTTCTCTTAATTTTTGCCACTTTAGACTTGCAGACACCAATTTGTTGTGTAGCAGTGAGAATAAAGACGGAGGAATGGGTTGAAGTAAAAAACCACCGCACTGATTCTGTATGAAGAACGTTGTTTTATAAAGAAATAAAAAAAATACCCGAGATCCTTTCTCATACCAAGAATAAAAACATATTTAATTAGCAATAACATAAAGATCCACCAACAAAAAGCCGTTGATATTGTCACAGTAAAACATTACCCTAAATTAGCTTGCATGTTGGTTTCTAAAACAATAAATGTTTATGTCAGGTGTTACTTCTGCCTCCCTTCCTGCTTGAATCTTTTCTTTCCCACTCCCTTTTGCTTACACTGTTTTACTCTCAACCCTTTATCTGTTCACCAAAATCCCTCCTTTTATCCATCCACCAATTATCTCAAGGTCAGAAATAAAAAACAAAAAAAAACACCCTTCAAATTCAAGTCTGTATATGTATGTAATTCTGAAATGAAAGAACGGGTAGGAACCTTGATAATAGTAAAACATGGCAATGCTTGCTAATTCTGATTAAACATATTACACTAAATTTGGACTGAGTTGACTTACTGTTATTGGTGATAAATTCCCTTAAACTGGAAAACATTATGTTAACACACAAAGTCAAAAGTACTTGTTTTGGACCAACCTAAACAGTGACCACATCAATGACCATACAACACTCATTCACAGGTGCTTCCTCTTACAGCAGGCTGGATTCTCGTAGCAGGTGGTGGTGGGCGATAAGGGAAGGGGGGGGATCAACGAGGAGATAAAGCCACAATGACAGGCAGGAGAGAGCGACTGCACGGAAATTGAATCGCTGAAGCGTCACATATACATTAAAAAAAAGGCAGAGGGATGGGGAACGATGAAGCAGAGGGACCACAGACAGACAAAGAGCAGAAGGATGTTTAAGGATGGCTAAAAGGAGTGCATGCCAGGCCTGACTGAATCATTTTTTTTAGAATAAAAGGGATTAAAGCAAAGTGGAGAAGGTGGAGAAAAGGATTAAATGGAAGTTATAGAGGTATCTATTACATGTTTACATGTTTACAGCTAATAACTAATTATCAGTGAGAAAAACTGAGTCAAAGTGAAGTCTTGCCGTACTAAAGTTACACCTTTACCTCCTTTCTTCTTTTTTTCTTTTTTTGCTTTGACATGAGATTCCTCTTTTTAAAATATTTTGTGACAGAAGCGCATTTCCCACTTTGTTTCTTATAAAACTCATAAAACTTTACAATGTGAACAAATGTAACGTTAAACAAGCCTAATGATTTTTAGCCTTGGTTATCAAGCATGCAAAGTGGTTTACCGAACAGGTAACCATACAATCCCATTTCCGGGCTTTAAAACTTTCCATGGCTTTTGACAAGGTGTTACCAGTTTCTAGAAGGAACCTAAGACTTACTTCCTGACAGTCTTTCCCAAGATGTTACCAGGTTAAAAAGGACATATAGTAGCATATCCAACAAGCTTGTCCTATTTCTTTTACCTGTAGGGTGGTCCTGAAAAATATTTGTTAGGAATGATGGTGATCTTAATGCTTGAAAGCCAAACTTGGATTCTTTAATAGTTTCTTTGTTTACACAACAGGAAGGCTTAAGGACTACCCCTTCCTTCATTTATTCATGTCTGAAAGGCTGGTACTGATGTCAACACTACTAAACTTACACTTTTGCTACATAACAATGGAACAGAGAACCCAACAAAGCAAGCTGAGCTATCTTTGCACTGAAATTCTATGCCCCTCTATCTCACTTTTTTCAGTTTCATTGGATCAGGCTGTCAGAGAGAAATCCAATTTTTCATACCAGCACCATGTTGTCCTGATAGGATCTTTCATCTGAGCAGAAGCTACAGCCAGACAGTCAGAGTATTTTGGACACCTGTTACAACACTGACACACAGATACCTCAGAGATGCTACGGAAAGGATAGATAGAGTGATATTCCAAGAAAACGTCTTCAAGTGAACTGGTAAAAAGAGGCTGGTAGAAAGAAAGGAAACATTAAAAATCCTTTAAAAATTATGCTCATTAGAGGGAATTCGTCATGGCCTCTATAACCATTTTACAGAACATAAATAATTGTGCATACATCTTTGTGTTGGAATAAGGCCTATTTCAAAAGTGATTCCTTTATTCTTTTGATCTTTCACAGAATTTTAATTTCTCATGATAGATAAACATTAACACCTAAACGAGCCACAATACAGTATCATAGACATTATAGTACAATTGGTGAAAATATATAGGGAAATACGCATTACTTAATGAAAGCATAAAAATTCATTGTTGAACGATCGTCACTCAAAATACGGGTTTAAAAGGCCTAAATATTATCATGAATATAGTACTATATATGTTTTCAATTTACTTACTGGTTTAACTGTTAATTAACTAAAATTTACATTGCTGTGATACTTATATAGGAGATCTCCAATCAGGGATTAATCATAAATGTGTTAGCTGGCAGACAAACTGGTACATAGATGTGTTATTTCCATAGACCTTGCCAAAGAAATAAAGAGGTTTCACATTTTTCCAAATCAAATTTCAGGATATTTGTTCTGCAGTTTAATTTTTGCTTTATTGTGGACAGTGGATTACAACATGTTAACCCTAAACTGTTTAAGAAATTCAGTCATTACATCTTAATACTGGTAAAGTCCGCAACTCATGAAAAGACACAATGCTTGAATTGGCTTAAATTGGTTTCAGTTTTCAGATTATAACTCTGCAATAAAACGCATACAGCTGTTGCAAAAAAGCCTGGTATTCATAAAAAAGAGCAGTTTGGTTTTTTTCTTTGTTTGCCACTTTAACCATGGTGCTTAGGGAATCACAGCTACAGTTTAACCTGATTTTAAATGTATCTGGAAACTAATGAAATTTGCCTCAATTTGCTATTTTAATGGGGATACAAACTAAAAAAGGTCCAACTAAATGTACTGATCAACAATCCAAACCACAATACTGATTATAATCATGACTGCATTAAACATTTTGCATGCTCTTTTACAAGGCATGTGGGTTTTTAAAACAAGCTTTACTTTTTACAATAAATACATACTAAAAGTACCAGGTTCTAATATTACTGCGTAACACTTAAGGAACACAACTAGGACTAGATGAATAAAATGAAACCAGAGGTAATAAACTAACTTAACAAAAGATGTCTGACTGGTAAGAAGCTATGTTTAATGGTACTGGGTGAAAATGAAGCAAATCTAATACCTTCATAGCCTGAGCTTTCTTGTGAAACATCTCTTCCATGTTCTTTGCTAGTCTCTTCACCAGTCGCAGCCCATCAATCTCCTCCACCCTCACTGCCCGCTCAAACTCTTTGTATTTCTGAAAGGAAAAAACAGATTCAAATAATTATATAACAAATAATGTTAGAGCTAAATACAACAAATGTTATATTTTCGTTTCAATGAAGAGCAGTAAAATAATAATGTTTGTTACCATTCATCAAATGTATCTGTCATACTATTTACTAGAGGAATCACACAATTTTTTTGCAATAACAGCACTGAACCTGATTGTTTGCTTGCATTCCAACTGAACTTTTTAATTTGAACTTCTCAATTTAAATTGGCCACCTCTGCCTTCCAGAAAGGGAGGAAAAAAAAACAGAAAGTTAACTATCACATACATAATGTAAATACTCACATTCATTGAATATCAGACATACATCTACAGTATGTAAATGCATACTTTATATTTCATCTTATTATTTTACTTCATTGCAATAAATCAAATTTCAGTTCTTACTACTACAGTTCCCATAAAAGAACAGGGTTGGAGGTGGGCCTCATCACAGAGAAGCAAAATGTTTGCCACACAAACACTTATAAGGTAACTTTTTCCCTTTTTTTCACTGATCAATTAGCTTCACCCATAGACTACAAAATAAAAAAGAGGATGGGAAAAAAACTTCTCAATTAAAGAATATTAGAAAGGGGAAGTATTCACTTCCATTACATCCACATTGTAACAGAGGTGTTGCGACTCTTAAACAGAAAGGTTGACATGGTTTATAGCAATTCATTAGCATCAGTATCTTTATGTAGCAAGGTTTGTACAGTGCTTTTATCAAATCTGGGGACTCCAAAGTGCCTAATACTACATTCAGTCATTCATCTCGCACGGACACTCTGACTGGGTGAATGACCCTAAAACACTGGTGTTTTTCATTCTCCACCTACTGTTATTTTGTTTGAGGATTTACCCTTTTTTATTCAGATATGTTTTACCATAAATAATGGTTTTAGTTTGAGCTGCTGCACATCCAAAGAGTCTCTGCCTTTGGTCTACAACAATAACAACATTTGTTTGTGTGTGTGCTACATTAGTCCAACTCATCTCCAGTCAGTAGCTTACTCTTCCAAAATATGGTTTCCAAAAGAACAGGAAGAGTACATGTCTAATTACTGCTAAATGTAGGTAAGTTACATATTTTTACATGATTATAAAAGCCCAAAGTGGTCTAAAGTAAGAAAGCACTTCATGTTGGAAAAGGTAAACAAAGTCATGATTGGAGTGTCATTGTTATTTTGAGGCTTGCCATACAGTCTAGTCTGCTGTGATTTTCCCTGTTAACACTTTACTGATTAATTATGGGTCTGTGTGTGCTAACAAGCAGACTGTACAGAAGCCCAAATCTGTTACTTTTTGTCTTTTTTAACTTATTTTCTGCATAGATGATGTTAATATACCCCAAACCAATTTCAACCATAAAACTTGTAAAAATATACAATATTTACAAATAATAATACGTATTAAAGTTACAAACCCTACAATTGTGGTCTCTTTAATTGTGTTTTTCCTTTAGAGTGTAACTGATTCCCGCGTCTTAAAAGACCAGACTGATATCCAAACTGAGGCCATTTTTGTTTATGTCTATTTAAATATCAGTAGTTGACAATATGTAATAATAATAATAATAATAATAATAAATGTATATTTTTTGTAATGCAGAAACAATAATATCATTTTCCAAGTTTTTTCTGGAGGTGGCCCTTTGTACATGCAGTATTTTTAATACTTATTTGCATAAATCTTTGTTTATGTTTGTCTTTCAAAATGCAAACAATTTAATGATTTACTGTTTTAAAAAATAATATTGCACAAAATCTATGTAAATTTGAATTAGCTAGCGTACATCAGTTTATTAGATATTTGTTTAATAATATATTATATTAATAAAAATGAAATGGACAAAATGAAAATAAGAATAAAAATACATTTAAAAGTGTATAAAACAATTCCTAAACATAATTTGCAAAAAATATGTGAAATTTTTAACACTTCTTTCCATAATCCATTAAACATACTTAACTTAAAAAGGGAAACAAAAACTGATAAATATGACCTAATGAGTACAAAGTAATAAGTTTACTGATAAAACAGAAAGCAGAGATAAAAGTGAAAGATGGAGCTACAGTTTAACAAGCCAGTTTAATCAATCACAGTTGCTCAGTTGGTCATTTTGTTAAAAAAAAAAAAAACGTATGGCACTCTAACCAGTGAGAGAGTTTAACTGCTTTCCAGAGTGCTTTGCCACCAGAACGGTCATGGAAATACAAATGGAGCAGATAAAGCAAAAAAAAAAAAAAAAAAATCCAGCTTCAACAACTATTTCAAAATGCTAGTTGAAAAAGAAAATGGAAATGAAATGAGGAATAACCTTTTCAAATGTGTGATTGGTAAAGGTATTTATAATCAGATTTATAAATTTTGTTTTTCACATTTCCATTTAGAAATGGGATTTGAAAAACATTTTGAATTCCAGTATTTAATAATGATTTTTCTTAAATTTTTCTTTAATGATTCAAGTTAAAATGTGAAATTTTAAAAATGCTTTTCAAATTGGATTTCAGATTGCCTAATTTAAATGTTACTGTAAATCTTAAATGGATGGTTTTCTATTTCAGAGACTCCAATAAAATCTTTAGAAGATCCGCTAAGATAAATAGAGGAAAAAAATAATAAAAGAAAGACTAATTAAATTAAATGTTATTTTGATCGACCTTAAAAATCTTAAACAGTCTCAAGTTTCAGTCTCACGCCAATCTGCCTACTTCCTTAATCAGCACTGCTTATTAATTGCTGCCTCAAATAATCTGTGCTGTGGCTAATCAAAGTGACTGGCTGAGGACTCAGATGCCAAATCAGAGGGATCGTAACGGTAGGAAAACTGGAACGTTGATGCCACCGGTTAACTTAAAGAGCCACTGTGTGACATAGGGATGAGAAATCCAGGTTTTAAAGCAATCCTTCTTCTTGGCTCACTGTAGAAGGCTCTTAAAGCTGACAGTCTAGCAGAGGCTCAAACATGAACTAGTCTGACAGGTTTCTTCACTAATTTTCTTAGTCCATTCTCCATCTCCTAAGGGCTTCTTCTTTTTAGGATTTGCTGCTTCATAATTTCTACTCCTTCGCTCTCTTCTCCCCTGACTTTCTTTAAAAAATATGAAAAAAGATTTACATCATACATGTGCAGCAACTAACAATATATCAGATTTTATAATCCATTCTGATAAAATCAGTACAGTTTGGTGCTGTGGTCAATATGTTATCGTATGGCTATTGTATGTAGACTTAAATAGAGCACAGATTTTTTTGGCAGCCAGCCAGAAGTCTTCATGTGTCTGTAAATATGTTTGTGCAGTCACTAAGACACAAACAGGATTGTACTGACCACATGCTGTCTGTAGTGCTACGTCCAGTCAGACTGACCAGTGCAGACCCTGCCCAATTAGCTGGAAGCCACCCTCTTCACATCAAATCATCATCAAAGGGAAGCCAACTGACATACATCCAACAACCTTTTGCTAGCATTGGCAAAAAGAAACACATTGAGCTGAAATGGCTAAACAGGAATATCAGTTTAAATAATCTAAAGATTATTGAGATAAAAATAGGAAACTGTAATGAGTATCTGTAATGCTTAAAAAACAGAGAAAAATACCTGCGGCTTTATGTTAGTGCCTATACATGGTCTAATGTGACTCCTTGTCCATCTGTGATAGAACCTTTTAACCACCTTAAGCCCAGAGGGTTCTAGGAGAAATTTCCACCTGGAATTAAATATCTGATTAAATCAAGTGTAGCTCCGAAGTTAAAAGTAAAAATGTATTTTCCAAGTGGAACCACTGATGTAATATTGTAATTTCTGATTTACAAATGATCAGACAGAAAAAGAAATCAAAATTCTTAAGCCTCACCAAATTTCTTTCAAAGATAAACAGTGCAACACACCATGCAAACCTCTGCGAAACTCTGGATAAGGGTTCAGACTGTATAGATCCACATCTTGACAACAACTGCAGCAAATTTGGACTGAATCAGTTGAAGCAGATTTGTTCCAAATAGTATGTGTGGCAGGCAGACCAGTGATTTTCATACAATTCTACCTGAAGTGGCCAAAATATGCCAGATTGCTTTTTCCAAAGAACGAAATCTTGTCAAATGAAAGTGATGATTTCTAAGGTATTCCTACTTCTGCATATAACACAGTGTTTATTTATAAGATTTCACTGTGTTCTATTAAATTTAGTATGATATCAATAAGCTGCATAGAAAATTTTATGTATATTTTTTCTGATTACAGGATACTATGGAAAACTATGGAAAAAAATATAATATTTAAAAAAGATATTTAAATAGATTCTATTGCTCCTATAGTAAGTTAAAGCACAACTTATTCATACAGCGGATCTACATAAATAATTTCCTTATTTTGCACATCAGAATCAGAACTGTTATAAAGAGGCTGGGTGGGAAACAGCATTTATTGCAACGTTTTTTTTATTACTAGATGAGATTCTCTCTAATTATCCCAACAAGTCTAGTTTTTCAGTAGCATTCAGTAACTTTTTTTTTCTAGCATCTTTTCCTAGCAGCATTCCAAGCCTACATTGACTTAAACTTATGTCCAAAACAATTAAAGGCTTGGCTTACAGCATAAGTGTACTTGATATTTTCATATAAATTTAAAAGGTCTAAACATTTTTTTTTCCTTGCACATGTATGACACATGAGATACTTGACTTTTCCTTTTCTGTCTCTCATTTAAATACACACACACACACATACCCCCACACACAAACACTCACACACAGACTTGTTAATTAAGGTGTGTCCACAAGTTTGTATCGTAGATGTCTAAATTCATTAGATTTGTCACTGGACCTATATATAGGGCTGAAGTAAACACTGTGCTGTTTTGTGACATGGTGTTTACTAAACTCAACATGGACCAGAGGAAGTGAAGGAAAGAGTTGACTCAGGAGATTAGAAAATAAATTACAAATAAGAATGTTAATGGAAAACGCTTTCCTGTGACTATAGCTGCACATAATATTCAGAGTCTTAAGATCCATGGGACTGTAGCCAATTTCTCTGGATGTGATCACATGAGAACAATTGATGAAACATCAAAGAAATGAATAATACGAACGGTATCAAATGAGTCAAAAAAAAAAAACTCTTAGAGAGAATAACGGTAAACTTCAATTTCAAGGAATATCGGTGTCAGATCGCACCCTCAGTCATTGTCATAGCCAAAGTGGACTTAATGGGAGACAACAGAGGACACTGTTGTTTAAAATAAATCCTACAAAAAGTAAGACTAGAATTTGCCGAAATACATGTTGGCAGATCACAAAACTTCTGAGAGAAATTCCTATGGAAAGATGAGGCAAAAATGGAACTCCTTGCCAAGGCATATTAGCTCTATGTTCACAGACAGAAAAAGTTGCAGGTCATGGGTCTTGCAACAGGATAATGACCCAAATGCATAGCTAAAAACACCCAAGATGGCTAAGGGGAAGACATTGCCAACATTAAGGTGGCCTTCTATGATCCACATCCTAAATCATATTGAACATCTTTGGAAGGAGCTGAAACATGCCATCTGGCACCCTTCAAAACTGAGACAACTGGAACAGTTTGCTCACAAGGAGTGGACCAAAATACCTGCTGAGAGGAGCAGAAGTCTCACTGAGAGATACAGGAATCTTAGATTGCAGTAATTGCCTCAAAAGATTGTGTGACAAAATGTCAAGTTAATGGTACCATCCTTTTTGTCTGTCAGGTCTGTTTCATGAGTTCATTTTTTCTAACCATTCTGATAAAGCATGGTTGAAAACAATGTCTGACTTTCATCTGTTCATTCTCCTAGAATTTTATCTATTATTACTTTTGTCAGGGTTGTGTTATTTTTGTGACTATCGTAGTTTTTCTTTCATTGAACAAGGGGTTCCAACAATTTTGTCCACTTGTGTATACACTGCAAAATTGCTCCAATCAGGAAGTCATGCAAAAGGTCTCAAAGTAAATAGTAAGTCTAAGAGAACATATGAAGCATTCATGCAATAAGTACACATATTTTCAAAATGAATTTAGTATCATTAAAAAGGCACTGTGCCTTTTAAAATGTTAAATTAAATCCTGGAAAATAATGTCCACAAGGAGATAATTTTCCTCTGGATAAAAAGCACTCTCTCAATTCAGGTGCCTTTTCTTCTTAAATTCAGAGTTCCTTTTTTAAATGATTATTTTGTTCCAAGCATGTTGAGGAAAAGCAATGTATTGCAGCATTAGGATTTAATACGAAGGGGCACAGATTCCCCAAAGCCATGTTTGTAATTAAAATGAACACAATTCACAGAGGAGGAAACGGTAGGGGGTTGGATAGACAAATGAAATTGAGGTAAGGGGGAAGAAAAAGAAGGATCTCAGGGTGTCACAAAGTCAGTGGTCAGTGCAGCAACTGTCTCTTTTTGTGTGTTGAACTCTAGACAGATTTATATGTTTTCGGAAACCTACTGCGCTTTGGTTGAAGTGGCATTATTCCTCCTTTGAGAAACTCAGTTTGTATATGTGAGTCGGGACTAGAAGTGTCAACTAAATTCCACATCAAGAAATTACTATCCCATCACAAAATTGTGGGGAGACATGAAGTCCTTCCAACCCCCACCCAAATTTAAGCCAACAAATTGCACCCTAAAAATAAAAGTGCTAGCCAGAAATGAAGTGGAACAATCAATTTCATGCTTGTCCTACTTGCCTCAAAAAGAAGTATGCCTGAGTCAGGTGCAAATCCTGATGTTGAAATGAATGTAAACAAAATTTATCCAGCATAAGAACATGTCATAATTTAGAAAGAAATAAAAAACGGAGAACTGCAGAATTGATCACTCTTGCTTTACTGAGCACACCTCGTAAATACCTTATGCACCAAGGCAAAATCTATTAACAATAATAAATAATCTTCAAATCAATAAATATAAATATGTCTGCATAAATGAGCTGCAAGAACACATGGGACATGCACTTTGATGGACCACTGAATTCATGTGTGGAAAGGAAGCTGATGGGAAACAGACCCATTAATGAGCGGGGTTGGAAAATCTTCATAGAAGGAAGTTTACAGCCTTTTACATTCACAATCTTACTCCGATTGAGAGAGATCCATTTCCTTCACCATACAAAAAGGTGGTGGTATGTTGTAACTTTTACTCTTGATGTTGTTATAATATGACAAAACAATCTTCTTTTTTTAAAACAATTCTAAGATGAGAAATTAGAAAAATACAGACAAATTCAAGTTAAGATTCCTCTGTCTATATGCATTTGCATTCATGCTCAGCAGCATGAACAATGTGTCCCACTGCTTCTCCATTCAACTCCTATATTTTCCTTGTTTTAATCTATTTGAGCATCAGCCTGCAGGAGAGTGAAAAAAGGGGGAAAAGTAGTGTGCTATTTTGTTTTTTAAGATAAAGACATATCAAACGTATCAGAGATCAAGTATTTTTCAACAGAAGTAAGAAAATTGTATGCCACTATTTAGTGTAAACATCAATTACATTAGAATTAGTTTGTTTTTTAGTTATTCCAAACAGTTCTTAAAGGAACATGTAGATGTGTTTAATTGCATAGCAAATATTTAGAATTCATCATATGTTCAGGAACAATTGTTAACATTTTTAAGTTAAATTCAATTAAAGCATTTGGGGTACATCTGTAAACAAAAAACGAACTGTGGTAGTGATGAAAACCATCTCTTGTTGTAGTTTGTCATTACAAATGTGTTCAGTACATTTAATTTTTACAAGTCACTTTTCCTTGATGTCTTATT